>JAVFBW010113569.1:0-15948 GCA_034783835.1 Mopalia ciliata | reverse complement strand
TACGGGGGAAAATGACGACGGACCATTTTGTACTATTAATTGGATAACCCCAAATCTAGCCTTCTATTCACACTAACAATTGATCATGCTGTGAAGAAAATGTACAGCACTCAATAGCCCTCGCCAGGGAGCCATTTCTCTTCACATGATGCGTCACTCAACTACGTACGGTTGTATTTCCAAAGATTTATCAAATTTACACTACTGTTTTGTCGATACTAGGTTAACACCAATATTTTCATCTTTCACCATCCTTGTGGAATAGTTAGGAATGGAAGCCTTTCCTATCGGTCTTAACTCAGCCATGTAGGAACATTCAATTTTCACATTTTTGGATGCTGTGTGTGTACTGTTGCAGCAGAAATGCATGTTTGGAGAAAAAAAAAAAACAGTTAGTCCATTTTGTCTTAGGCCTACAACTCCGTCTGTCAGAGCCAACTAGCTACGGGCAGTTTGTTTAATGAGTTACAATGCTGTCTTTACTAAGCTTCACATCTTCACTTCTACTGTCAATTTGAATATACCGCTGTCGTATATGTGAAATACCATTAAATGTGGCATAAAAAATAATCAATCAATCCATCAGAATCTAACTTTTTGGGATTCATATTATTTTTTAACATTCTGCCACTGTCTTGCTTTACTATCGAGAACAGAATGTTTAAGATATACATACAGTGCGTACTGCTTTGCATAGACAGATAAACGCGTAAGTCTGTATACCATTCACAACATGAGATAGCAATGAATTATAAATACAGTATCAACAAATACTATTCAGAGAAAAATATGTCTTGTTTGTGGTTGTATGTAATACTTCCTCTGAGTAACATGTATAAAGACGTTCAAACAACCAACACTACGAACTAGACCACATGAGACACGAACTGTAATCCTAATTACCATGGAGACGTTTAATATTTGACACACTACCATGGTAACCGATTATCATACACATAAAAGCTGCTTATTCGATGGAATAAAAGTTTTAAACATTTTCAAGGTAGCATACATTTATTCATTAAAATGATTACAAATGTAAATATAAATATATATAACTTATTATACGAAAAAAGGTGCCTATAAAATTACTTGAATTTTATTTTCTTGATGTCTTTGTCTTGATAATTTAAAAACGTGCCTTGAGCTACCTAAATTTTATTGAAACTACTTTTAATCGATGCTTCTGTTTTTAAATATTCTACCATAGAGTCTTCTACTGCAGGGTCTAGCTTAATTTTGAGTTCTGTATATCTTTGATAGTTTATCGTGAAATGAGCCTGATCAGACGGTAATCGAACTACCTATACAGTTACACACTACAACTTAAATTCAGATTAAATCAGGTTTTCAATTTTTTTAGAAGCATTTCACGTTGGTAAAAAATAGAACCTTCTGCAGCCAACAAAATATGATTATCCACCTTTTAATTAAACCTCTCTCATCATGTGATTTATTGTTTTTATATGCAAGATTAGAAGAAAACAATCTGCTCGGGCAGTATGCAGATTTGTCTATAAATCACCAAACGAGCATAATTTTGGGGGGGATTTTATGGTTCCTTGTTTGTAGAATATGTTAATACTTTGACGCTGCTGACTTCGCTCAATATATATGACTACCTCATTTCAGGTTTCTGTCTATTCAAAACTATATATGACTGATATTGATAGTATAGAATTTGATAGTGGTAACAACTGGCTATTCATCTTGATTATTATATAGTAGAATAGCACATGTTAGGAACGGGTTCATAATATATACGTTACATGATACATAATTGCCAATACAATATGTGAATATAGTTTTATACAATTGTAATCGAAAAGCTTCTATTTCAGTTTTATGTCTGAATAAATCAAATCTCCCAATCATTTGATGCCAATCAGCAATATTGTCAAAGCATTTGTGGCATATGGCAATGTTAAATATATTTATTAATGCAAATATATAATCCTCTACTGCGTCCAGTTTCTCAAAAGGGTATTAATCGCTAGCACCCGATAAAATAGCTAATATTTGATTAAACAAAACCCTTTAAAATGACGCGGATTAAATTTAACAGGGCTTCGAGCAAACGGTCCCAGGTCTCCAATGAAGATCGAACTAGAGGTCTGTGGTTGACACGGCCCAGGACTGGGCACGATAATACATATATGTAATGAAAAATATGTTATACATTCTAGAATTTTTACTGCTTATACTATAACCCTTAGACTGTGATTATTGATTTTATGTTTAGACAGGACCAAGGCGTGGTTGTTAACAAGAACTGTATTTAAGATATTATGTGTAACATGAGGAGAGTGGATTCACTTTCAGAAGCTCTGTGTAGTTCTGTTGTCGCAGTGATACGATATGTGTTATCTCTCGTTACATAGCTGTTAAGTTAAAGCAAATCACCTTTCCGACCAAAGAAAACGTGTTAAACGGTATGGCTGGGTTATGTGTGAATGATATTTATATACCCTTCTGTGATAGAATCATATTAATGTTAACGGTCCTATATGAATGCTGTTATTACCATCATGAAGTAGGTTATATGTGATTTCAGATTAATAGTTTTGAGCATAAAACCTAGAAATATAAATATTGTCATTCAAAGTCTTTACTCTGTTTGTTGTATAATACAGATATTGTTATCGTTTGATACAACATCATGACATGCTAGTATTTATTGAGTGGGTGTGGTTATGACTGTAAAAGAGGAATATTTGTGCCGCATCAAAGAAGTTATTGACACACAAAACTCGATTCTTCAGCTTATGGCTGTTGTGGAACCCAAGGTAGTTTTCTGTATGGAACTCTTTTACATCAAATGTAGCGAATATGTTTTTTTTATTGACTAGCTACAAACCGCTGTTGTTGTAATGGTTCCATGTGTGGAACCATAATAAGGCTTCGAACTGAAAACGGTTCTTTAAAGAACCATCAGCTTTTCTAAAGAACCTTAAAAGAACAATTATTTCTTAGAGTATATGAGTTTCGTATTTAGAATAATTTCCCTTTGAGAGGGATTGGCGTCAACATTGTTTAAGATAGATTATCATAATTTTGAAGACATTATAGGAGTATTTTTTATTCTCTATTATCACCTTATGTTTTTGTCGAGACAGATAATTATGTTTTAGGTGGGAGATTTTGGTAATGTTTTGATTCCATTTGTCCGGTATTTAGCACGTCCAAACAGAACAATACCCGAATAGCCTTTTTTAATTGCCAATAATGGATAACAGGGCTGTTTTGAATACATTTCACAATTATTTTATCTGCTATTGATCCATGTTGGGCAAAAGGTATATGCTGAAACTTCAAGTATTAAGGTATGTTATGTTGACGTTGATAAAAATACAGACAGTATATAGAGCCATGCACTGTATAGAATTAAATATGTATGTCTTTTGAACAATGTATACATCCTCTAAGGGATTTTTCCCTGTCTTTTTTTTCTTTCTTAGAGAACCTTTGATTTGTTAACACTTAGTGCTCAGTTCCTCATCTCCTATTTCTTTTAATAAAAGCATATTCAGCTTAGACCCTGCAGAAATGGCCAATGACCATTATCTTGGACTTTTGTGTAAAGGAATTAGTTAGCGTGTGTAGAGTTTGTCTACAGCTGTGTAAAGGTATGGATAAGTCTTCATCCTTCGTATGGTTATATGTACCACCTGTGGTGTTATTTGATCAGTAACTATGGTAACCTTCTCTTAGCACGTGGTTTATACTCTTCTGGTACGAGGAATTCCTAGTCTGTTCCAGTATTCACCTGGTATTCTTTCATTGATGTAGTTATACAAATTGATATCAAATTCATCAACATGTTTAATTTTAACTTATCTCCTGTATAATCTATATTTGTTAAAATTATCCTTTTTTTTTTTTAGTTTTTAGATTTCTGAAAAGTTCTGCGTGAAATTTATCCAGATGTTTTACCATTTTGTTTATTCACCAAGCACATTTTTGATTTTGCATATGCATTGGCTTTTTAATATTGAAATTTTTTAACGTTCCAGATTCCATTGTTTTGCATTAAGCCTTTAAAGCCAATGAAGGCACAAATATGAAAGGATTGGTGATGTATGGGAATGTTAATTCAGTATATGTCAACTATTGCCGTATATTTATAGTACTACTATACTACTAGCTATCCTTTGTTTAAGGTTATTTAATGCAATAGCCTTGGTGTTGGTGATGTACAATATATTATATTTTGTCCTATCAATAAAGTTGTTGTTATATTTTTAGTATAACTAAGAACTTGATGTCTTTAATTTTTTTAGACAGGATACGTCTTGTTCTTGTCTGGTCTTGATTGTCCATGGCGTTCTAGAATTCGGTTCATAAGAGGGGAGGTGTGTGTGGGTCATGGAGGGGGTCTGGTAAAGTCCCCCCATGATGGCTTATTTGGAATTGAAGTTACAGTGATAGGAACATACTTTGTCAATTCGTATGAAATATATGTTATTTATATAGATCCTGCATTATCATGCGTGTAAAATTATATCTATTTTATAAATATTCTTTGTTTTCATGAATTTAGAAACCGTTTTGAGTTCTAAACATAACAGTACATTAGTTCTAAAACAGAGGTATATATGGGCTTATATAATCCTAAAAAAAGCCTTAGAGTATATTTAATATTATTCGCTGTCTGATGTTGTGTGTGTCTATTTTGTATACAATTAATTATTACTGGCTTGTTGTACGGGAGATTTAATTGATTTCAGTGTTAATTATTTTGTGGCATTTTCTTTAAAATCATGCTTTGGCTGATACAATTCCAACTATGCGTCTTTGTGTTTTGTTTTTATATTGTTCGTTTTATTTGGTGTAGTAAATTGACTGGGTAAGCATGTTTGAAATTTATTGATTTAATGTTCGATGTTGTACAATAATTAAAAAATCTTCCAAGTTAAGAACCAAAGGGTACCTCTTTAATATTAAAACATGGCATATCTTCCATATAAATACATGTAGTAAAATTGAAATTACCTCCATTGTTCTTTTTATATCAAAACATTTAAAGACATTTCAATATGTATTGTTCTGAAGGTATATATCATACAATTAAATAGTTTAATATCTATATCGAGAGTAATTATGCAAACATTAATCCCTTTGCTGATTTGAATTATGTGGGATTCTGTGACAGTCAACTGTCCCAAGTAATCTGCTTGAACCGAGAGACTTGGTCCGGTTATTTAAGAGTCGGGTCGGATATTCGTATTGAATCGTATAGAATTGCATCGAATATTAATTAATTGACCTTTTCATGTAATCTAGGTATAGCTTTGGCATAATTCCCCCATTTCGCTCTTCGCTTCACAGTACAATTTTTAACATGTTCTGAAGTATGAGTTGTTTTATTCGCCAATTGAGCTGGCACGCTGCAAAATACACGTCATATGAGTAAAATAATCTAAGTACGACATAAAACCTCACTTATTTAAATGAGTGCACATCATAATTCAATATTTATTTTTGCTTAGACACACGTACCAAGATCAAGACAGCCTGTCACCGCCTTGTGCAGGCCGATGGAAGTGGCTTACCGTTACCCTGGTGCTCTCAGAGCTATTGGCCAAGGTGAAGCCAATCTGTTTGGACTGTATTGTTTTTAATAATTTTTGTGTCTTTTAGGAAGTGAAGATTAACATTATTTTCGTTTACTTTGGGATAAATCTTTCTTAGTTTGAACAGATTCTAGTTTTTAAACTAAGAAAACTTTATCCCAAAATAACTGTATTGTTAATGTTGCTACTTCGCGGCTTCTACTCTCCAAATCTGAGACTGGCTCGCCGTCATATGAAGAAAATTAACTTAAAACCAGAATAAAACAAAGAACAATTTGAAAAGTATAAATCTGTAATACCAATCTTCAAATTGACGGGAAAGGACAATAGTTAATTAATTTTTTTTTCGTTAAGTTGTTTCATGTATTATAACCTGATCTGTTTAAGATATCATTATGATATTTTTAATTTCATGTATTATAACTGATCTGTTAATGATATCAGTTTGATATTTACTGCTTTTTTCAGGAAAAAGAAGCGGAAGAGTCCAGCATCGAGATCTACATCTCGTATTGTAGTTATTAAGTAGCCAGTCACACGTAAAGTGGACTCTTTATCAACCATATTAACGTCTGGACCCGACAGCAAACAGAAAGAGCTTGTTATTGTCTGATCAGAGCATTTCTATTCAAACCTGGTCCGAAACATGTGATTATATTGTACATTATTTTGTTGTCTCTTTTTTATAGAAATAAAACTCAACTATGTTATTAATTTCGGTTTTATTACTTCCATAAGAATGTCTTTATGTCATAATTAAATCGAATATCACTGAAACAGTATGATACAAATTTTGGTCTTACCAAGGGGTATAAAAGAGTTCATAGTAAACGTGTCTTACATATTCGTAAAACCACGTGTCTGAGAGGTTAAAATTATCTATGTTCCTATCATCGCCGTATACTGCATATCACAAACGCCAAAGAACAGTACAACCGTTGTATTCCACGTGTTTCAGTTTAATCGACTGTTGAGACAATACTTTAGAAATTAAACGACAGTCACAAATCCAAACATGACACCTTTTAAAAAAAGCTATAATACTGTCACTTTTATTCTAAATCGGTCAAAAAATCAGAATTGTTATCAGTCCATCAGTTTCAATTCATTTATTAATATAAAAAAGATGGTGTCATTTTATTATATAAGAATCCAATTACCCAGTCGGTGTAAATCAGATGTGCGAGAAGTCTATAAATTTATTTCTACAAAGATGGCTTCATTTTATGTTACAACAATTCAATTAAATATTATAATTCTGTTGTTCAGCATCTTTTGCCATCGGACAATTTTAGACATCTGATAAAATGAACAACCACAGCCATACAGAAATATCATTGGACCTTTTATTTGCTATCTTTCTGGAAGGTACATGTATGCTTCAAAAGATTCAGCTTTTCTGTCAATGAGTTCCCCACAAGGAGACAATAATCTGTTATCTCTAGAACCTACACATGCTAACTCAAGGACAGAATTTGGGAAACAGATTTTACAGTGGTTGGTCACAGACAGCCGTGGTTTATTCCTATAGACTTGATCAATGGACTATCTAATGCCAAGACGTGAGGCGTAAATTGAATTTTCCCGCGGGAGTAAAATTGTCGATGAGCAAAAGGTGTGGGAAAGAAATTAAATCACAAGTGGAAGGTTAATCAACATTTGTATAGGAACAGAAACCAAAATGACAGGCTTAGATAGTTAAGCCCCTTTTGTGTACATGAGGTAAAAATCATGATTAATATTAAATTACATCGATGGATTTCTTGGGAAAGACACAAATTCAACAGAACTTCGTGAAGTTTTTTTTATTATCAGACCCGACAAACCAATCCATACCACATCCAAATGAAGTTTCTTGATAATTGCATCGTAAGTCGGAATTTTAATTTTGAACTACCCACATCTAAGGATTATATCATTACATGTCATTCCAAACAGCGGTTATCATCGGTTTATAAACGTTACTCTAACTCACAAGAACACTTTCGAGAATATACGGTACAAGAATTTATTATTTTACGTTAAGGTAGGCGAGGTATTACTGCTAGATCCATGTGCAACGTATTGTCGTATATTGGATATTCATTGCCAAGTATGGCGAAATTGAATATTTAAAAAGACGATCATAGTGGGATGTTAGGATTATTGTGTGATGATGGGTTGATAGTCAATTTGTCGGATTTATTGTGTAATGGTAACCAATCACCAGGCTGTCGATTGGTCGCGCTCATTGTGGAATTGTTTTAGTTATTGCCGGTTGGTCAGGGTCGGGTGGTCATTGTCGGTTTGTCGGGACTATCGTGGGGTGGTATTGTAATTGCCGATTCGCTGTAATTATCGTTGCGTGATTGCGGCCAGTGTCGATATGTCGAGAAAATTGGGTGCATGGTTACACGTCACGGTCAATTATTCTGGATTATTCTGGGTTTTTAGGACAATGTTCCATTGGTCAGTTGATAAAGATTATCGCGGGTGGCATATAGGGTCTTGCCCCATTGGTCGGGATTATTGCTGGGTGTAGGTTGTTGTTGTTTATTTATTTGGGTGGCGGCTCCATTCTATTGAATGATGTGCGCCAAACTGGGTGCAGGTGGCTGGGTCGTTGTCTTTTATTGAGGAATGTGATGGCCATCGTGAATTTGTAGAGATAAGGGTGCGACTGGCAAAGGTTGGCAAAATGAAAAGTCGACGAGTTAAATTGAACCGTCAACATCAATATTTAAACTAAATGTGCAACTTTATCGTTGACATGGAGTTCAGGATTCAGTTAGTGCTTTCTCAGTTGAGACGAATAATTTGCAAAATTAACCGTAGGTTAACGCCAGTCACACAGTTCTTATGATTTACTGTGACTGTAATATCCTTTTTTGTTTCTTTGCACACAAATAGACTTGACTTTGATAACTAGCAGATGGTGAAACACGTTTTATTGGAATCAAGTTGATGAAATGGTCACGTAGGCCTACCACTGTTGCTTATACTTCAAGCCTTATTAAGCTTGTAGTATTAAGACAGTATAAACAAAGGACCAATATCCTGTTGCTGATTGATCACAACAGTGATAATCACGTTTTATGTCCATCAAACAAAAAGGTCTGAGAAATCCTATCGGAAACCATATATTCAGATTACTAGACTTATAAACATTTCTTTACGTCTTCGTCTATCTGCAAATTCTTAATAACGTCATATCGGTCTGGGGATTTTTAAAAAAATCTAAGCTATAACGGCTCTTTTTACTTTTAGCTATATCTAACAACATGAAAAACACGCCAAACTAATCCGGAACCAGAAATATTGATTCTGCTCAGCAAAGCCAAGGCTTTTATTGATGACTGAACAACATCGGGTTCTCTGCAGGATTAGCAACCAGCTCGCCATATCTATCTATTCACTCTGACGTGTAACGGATCTAGAGCATCCATCCGAGTTATTAAACAAATTATCATCAGGGACAATTTAATATGATTATAACAAAGCCTCAGGACAAAATGATACAACGCTTATCGTACAGTTTGGTGCATTTTAGTGAACTTTCAATGTTCGTATCTCTTTGGATATTTTGTTTTGTAATCGTAATTAATATAATTGTCTCCATCATTGGGATTTTTTTTTTAATTCAAGACTAAAGTCGATCCAACTTGCAGAAGGTTCTCTGTAAGTCGATTATAATAAAAACACTTTACATAACCAATAAATTGAGACGAACTTCAATGTCGACAACAGGGACATGAAGCCTGTTAACACAGACAAAAAAACTACACTCCTATTGACAAGAATCAAACAAAGGTTGTATATATAAAACCGGACTAACAGAACCTTCTTATTACTTTCAACAACAGTACTGTTAAGACACTTTATTTAAGTGTTCATTTGTTAGGGACATAAAACGAGTAAGCTCAGAGAAAATCTTGCCCTGGTTCCATAGAGAAATCAATTTCAGGTTATTGTTCTCCAGTTTAGTCAAATCGATACCATTGGTACTGGAATGGTCTGTGATGTCAATTCAATGGCTATATATTCACTGACTCGCCAAAAATCGCTTTTACCTGCCAATAAATAGGAATATTAGGTTTACACACTGTGACCTTTTGCCATACCTTCCAATAAAGTTTTCATGGTCTTCAGCAATGATATTAACTCCAGAAGGCTTCTTACTGTCCTCTGATATTAGAAAATGTGCCTTTATTCACAACTATAAAAATACAACAGTATAACAGTATATTTCATTGCAATAAGTTTTCCTTTCCGTGGCTGTCAGCTGTTCGAAGGGGAAGAGCCATTATTTCACGGGATATAAAAGTGTGTTTGTGTCCAGCATTTCTAAAATCTCAAGACCAAAAAAAAACACAATCCATCGATTAACCATTATTTTAGTGTCCTCTGTTTTAATCCGTGTCTATTTCTATTCGCAATACGGAGTCAGAATGTCGAAACGGCTTTGGAAACTGAAATCACAGCTTTCCGAGATTGGTTTGATGTTACAGTAATGGACTAATGACCCTGTAATAGGTCTCGTCCATAGCAGGCTCCCAAAGGTCCACAGTTAATTAGTTTAAGGGATAGGTGGGAGTTGCTGAGCAAAACACATAGACAAACTTCATCGTGACGGGCATGATTTCGTTATCATTTATTTAAGTTAGTCCCTATACTCCAGTGATATCTCAAAGAAATTTATATAATTGGATTGGTATTTATAAAATAAAAAATTACACAGCGACATTGAGATAAAAATACGCCGTCCGTCTCTCTATTCGATGGGCCGTCTCAATAAGGGTGTGTGCAATCAATCAATCAGTCAATCAATTCACTTACCAATCAGTCAATCGATCAATACATGGACTCAAATCATTAAAGTATTTGTAGTATTAATTAAATGCTAGTCTTCGTCCTAAATAATGATAAATAATCAGTAAACGGAAAGAAAACGACGAGTCTTACTCCTCACCAAATACCATAAATCCTGCCATGTCTTTTATTATTACATGTTAGTACATACAGCCTGAAGCCATGTCTGGATATGACTATTAGTTCATAATTAAGCCAATCTAACCTGTAATACCAAAACAGAAATTAATGACTTATCCTTTTAAGTATAAAGGCTCCCCAATGTCCGCAATAAAATTAAACATATTTATGTATAATTTATACAGCAGTGAAATTAGCGAAATCATATTGAATTTTCTAAGTTCATTCAGTTTATCTCCTCCATGCAGTGTCATGACAATAAATATGAACATCAGGTTATCTTTCATTAAAAAGTGCACGGTGACAGAACAAAAACACAATTTATCCTCTGTAAAGTTGCCCTTTGCCAAAAATTTGTTTTCTTTAAAAGCAATATTACAACAATATACCATTCCTTCAGAAAATCAATTGTAAAAAATAACAAACACCTCTAAAGTGTTATATGTATAAGATATATGGACATGTTTCAGAGAGTACGTTGAGTGCAATGTTCAAAATCTGTTTTCTGTATCCTCTGTTTGGGCAGAAAGCATGAAATTAACTAAATGTATAGTTATGGCTTTTTCTTCAAAGTTATATCAGAGTGAGCACAGATTGTTTTTGTTTACTGTCCATTTTTGATTCAAAGTTCTTTTTCGAGATAAAATGACATTTTTGCGTAAACCATGTATTTATCAACATGTTTTATATATATGTTGAATAGCTGAAGACCCTCAATAACGCTTTTGCAGACTCAACCAAATTTTCCTTTCACGTTGAATGTACGGCTAAAACCCGAAACCGTCTGATCTTGTGAAGGATGCTTTGGACAGAGAGAAAAACCGGTCTACACATATGGATGGCAGCAAATCTGATAGCGGCTGTACCACAGTAGGTTCCTTTGTGATTCCCAAAACCTCGTTCATCCATCTAATTGGACACTAGCCCAAAGAATGATATTATTATAAAGTGAAATCGAGCTGAAACTGATGATTGTAATTAATATCCGACTACACATCAAACACAGATCGTAAACTATCAAACACATTAACCATCTCCAGCTACAGAACACATACATCTGACTACACTGTTGACAGGTTCCTAGAAATCTGTTCTTGCTACCTAAAAAAAACTCAATTAATAAATGGAAACGCACAATTGCAATTCACACACAAAATCAACAGTTTGTTTTATTTAGGCTTACAGGCTATATATAGAAGAAAGCGATGTTATGTTAGCGCCTCTGTACGTGTTTGTGTATTATGTGTGAAGTGGGTTTAACGTGACAAACAATAAGTTTCTCTTTCTATTTCTGTTTTTCTGTTCCTTTCTGTACATTAACGAGACGCTGTGAATCAATAATGATCGACTTTTGTGTTAGATAAAGATGACTTTTATCTGTAATTCATCTACCCGTTTTGAAGATAGTTTGGATTTAACGAATGAAGATAAATGTCGAAAACAGGCAGAGAAATGCGAGATGAGAGGAACTGTATAGTATATATTGAGTATATATATACTATACAGTATATAGTATAGTTTATAGTAATATAGTATTTGTGAATTGCGAAGCATCATGTTATCCCGAATCAAACGGTTGAGAACAGATAAGGTGAAGGACTGGTCGTGGTTATCGTAGGTGGGTGTGGTCAGGGTGGATTGGGCAGGATTATTGTGGGATGGTGTTGGTCATTTCAGGTCGGGCGGGACTATCGTGTTGGGATTGGCGTCATTGTTGATTACTCGAGAATATTGGGTGCATGGTCGCACGTCACTGTGGTTTATTCTGATTTATTCTGGATTGGTGGGACCATGATCCGTTAGTCGGGATTGTTGGTAGGGATCGTCGTGGGCTGGCACATTTGGTCAAGGTACGTTGGTCGGGATTATTGTAGGATGCAGGCGATTAGGCTCATTGTGTATCGTTGAGGAAGGGTGATGATCATCGTGCATTTGTCGGGAATAGTGTGAAACTGGCCAACGTAGGCCCGGTGGAAAGTCAGTGAATTAAATTTAGCATTCAACATCAAATTTTCGACATCGATTTCAGGGATTAGTATTCTCACAGTTGAGAAGCAAGATTAGCTCAAGATTACCGCCAATCCTGTAGTAAAGATTTCCTGTGATTTCCAGTGACTGTAATCTCATTTTTTGTTTCCTTTGTCCAAATATATTCATGACTTTGGTAAATAACATATGATGAAGCACGTTTTTGTTTTAAATAAAGTTGAAGACTAAATGGCCACGTAGGCCTGCCACTGTTGTTTTACTTCCAGCCTAATTAAGCTGGTATTAAAGGCAGTAAAAATAAAAGACAATCCCCGGTAACTGACTAATCACATGTGGCACAGATAATTACGTTTTATATTCCTCAAACAAAAAGGTCTGAAAGAGACTAGTGGGAAACCAAATATTCAGATTACCAGGCTAATAACCATTTGTTTACGTCTTTATAATTCTTTATAATGTCAAATCCGTCTGTGGATAAACAAATCTGAGCTATGACGGCTCTTTTGCTTTAAGCTATATATACTCAACAACAGGATAGGCGACCATCTCTCTATAATCACTCTGACATTTTACGGATCTAGTTCATCCATCCGAGTTATTAAACAAATTATCATCAGGGGCAATTTAATCTGATTATAACAAAGCCTCAGGACAAAATGATGCAACACTTACTGTACAGTTTGGTGATTTATAGAGAAGTTCATTGCTCGTTTTGGCTTGGATTTGTTGTTATGTAATGTAAATTCATAGAATTGTCACAAATACCGTTGAGGTTTTTAGTTTCCTATCTACCGGTTTGTCTCTGTTAAAATTATGTTTCTATAGTAAACTTTGTACTGGTTCAACTATTAAATAAATACACAACTCAGATTCAATAAATTGTTTTTCGGGTGTTTTGAAGAGAAATCTCTTCAGCAGGCATATTTAAACGAGACTTTCGGTTGTGGTAAAATTGCCATCATTTCTTTGATTGTCACACTTTTGTGTTCTACATGTTAATAAGACTTTAAGGCAAGATACATACATATACCCAAGTTATGAGTTAGTTCAACAATATGTAACTAGGAGGCCTTATCCGTATTCCATTATATAAATAACTACATGGCATGATTCAAACCGACTGTATTATAAGATTAGTGAATAATTCCTCTCGATGGAAACCAGACTCGGACCATAGGAGTCATGTGAGCAGAACGCCCCAATGTTTGGTGCCAGAAGAGGATTGGACCTGACTTCAAAAACCCCAAATCAATCAATCTGACCAGTAACCACTGAAACATTGCCCTTAGTGGCAGCTATCCTTTGAAAACAAGTAAAACAGAAACCATTTAGAACACCGTCTATACGTGATGGGTTATCGGGGAATGAACTCAGAACCCGTAATTTAATCAGCGAATAATCTACTTACTTAAGGCCTTTATCTGATTTGTTCCTGAAAGTGTACAGCTATCTGGGAACACCCGTTGCCGATCGTGGAGTGGACGTTGGAAGATAATCATTTAAGTAAAGCTGTGTGGACAGTAACATGGGGTTAAATGTTTGATTGTATACTATGTTTGCTGGCCTGTTGATAGACAAGTGGTCGCCTTAGCGAAATTGATGTCCCCTGTTTTATGACAAATGGTACTCATAATACCCGTGAGAATATTAACGTAGGACGGTTATAACTGTTAGAACGGTTTTCTTCTGGAATCGAGGTAGAGGTTTAAAATGTGGTTTCCTCCCGATGTTCACAGCATTCAAGTATTATACCCAAAGGCGGATGAGAAGGGGACAATATGTCGTCATATAAGTAAAATGCCCTGAGCACAAGGTTAAACGAACAGAACATTATTATTATTGTACCCACAAACATCATCATTTTTATTCACCCGCAACGATTGTTGTTGCAAGGTTCTATTTGCTTAGTTCTTTGTAAGTCGCTTATATACACTACATAATGAATAACTTGAGACAAACTCTAATGCGGTCGACAATGATTGTGCCTTGAAACAAAAGTTTCACCGCTATATGCTTAATAATACAGACTAATGATATCATTTTCAACTTGGCTAGGAGCTGTAATATATTTGATAACAAACGCAACTTCGTTAGTTGGTTTTATCACTTAAATTATAATACAGACATGAAATATTTGTTTTATATCTCCATGACGGGGAGGGCATAAAAGTTTCCAACGGTCCATTCATTGATACATTTTAACAAATGAAAAGCTCACACGGACTTCTTTTTACTAGGTTTAAGACAATAGAATATAGCATATAAGAATATATAATATAAGCCATGAATAAATTTTACAACGTGTCATAACCATAGAGCAGTACAACAGTGTCGTTTCCATTGTTCCAGTCGCCTTTTCGTGGCTGTCATCTGTTCGGAAGGGATAAGCTTTTATTTCACGAAATATACAAGTGTGTTCCTTTGTCCAGTATCTATAGATAAAAAAATACAGTGAATCTAGCAATAAACCTTTATATTTTAGATAATTTTCTGACGTGTCCTAAATTTTAATTTGTGTTAATTTCTAACTGCGATGCAATGTGTTTTACACAGCGACGATAACGTAAAATACGCCTACCATCTCTCTATTCAATCGACTATCTGGCTAAAAGATGTACGTCTGTGTATCGAGCACAGGCATACCCTTAGATCAGCACTGGAGGAACATTTGTTTTCCAATAAAGAAAGATCTTTAAATTCCATGGTTGTATCAGTGTTACTGTTAGTGTACACCGCCTTCATATAAGAGAATTACACCTGAGTATGGTTTGAAATCAATCAATAAATATAGTCAACAATATATTACCAGTCTTCATCAGCAATCATATCAATGCGACAACAGGACAATTCATGTCGGTCTGTTAGTATGGTATAGATGGTATAGATGGCAACTCCTTTCCACTTGCCCAAACCAAAGTCTCATCTGACCAGCTTATTATAAAAATGAAGATTGTCGTTAGTGAATTTTAATTGAACTGAAATAATGATAGCAATTATGACGTAACCACAGTCACATACAAGTAAAAAAGGTTGTCCTACAGAATTTACAAAACAACATAACGGACAAGTACACACATACACACTCAATGCCGTAAATGTAAATTTGTCGTTTGATAATTACAGTACATACTCGCACAAACATCTTGAAACCATGTGTGGATATAAGTACTAGTCTATAATTAAGCTAATCTGATATATCAGTACAGATATAAATGGCACATCATTTACTGTATAAAGGCTGCCTATATTATTTTATCATATTATCCTATAGGATAAATGTCCAAAATCCTGAGAAAAAAATCCTGTAAAGGCTGGCGCGACATGATGGAAATCTGTTTTCTTCAAGCTCCTCAATCTGTGGAGAAGGTATACAAATAACTAATAAATGTATAGTTCTGGATTATATTATAATTAAAAA
>JAVFBW010113558.1:0-15949 GCA_034783835.1 Mopalia ciliata | reverse complement strand
CGGGTCTCAACCTACAAAATTTTCTGAACAGGTATATGTTCAAACTAAGAAAGTGTTATTCCAAAATAACGAAAATATTGCATATATTAGTCTATCAACATGTTTACAGCAGCCAGCTGACACCTAATGTTCATCATTTAAATCCCAAACTTTAAATACTTAATTTATTTGGATAATTTTATACTCTTATCTTTAGTAGTAAAATATTAAATACTAAATTGTAATTTATTTATAACATAAAGTCTATAATTTAAATAATAAGAACAACAGGCATAGTGTTAACCAGAGGGGTGTTTCACCCTATTTAAGTCAAATTTAACACAGGTAAAATGAGACACCCGGTTTATGTAAAAATGGGGCTTTGAGACACCCTCTTCTTGATTTCTGGCTAATAACATGGCAACATGGGAGGCTATTTATTTTCCAGCTTTATATATTTTTCATTCATCATTATTATCATTATTATTTAATATACTACATGTAGTGTAGTATTAGATATGTTTTATATAAAGACCATAATCTTAAAATTAACCTTGCTCTGGTATGACAGTCTGAAAGTTGCTTTGTTTGATTTACTGGTTATTAATGCCACAGATACTGAAAGTTATTTCACTCATGTCAATGGTTTGGAAGACAAAGGTTATTTTTATATTACATAAGTTACGCTATATCAAAAACCAGCCCCAATTGTACAACTGGTACACAAAACAACAAATTAGATAGTGAATAAATTAATGGAAATTATATTATACATGTAATTACAAATGCAATAAATCAGTTAAAAGGACAAAAGTCATCTATGTAAACTTTAAATAGGCCTGAACAGATCAAGTGATCAAATTAATAAGAGATTAGTACAACGCTTATTCTTTACAAAAAAGTAATTTAATAATCATGAACATAAAACACTGCTATATATCTATATAAAAAAAATAACCCATAACCGGATAAATCCAGTTGGTAAAATATACATGTAATTTACATTCAATAGCCTCTATAAGTTAATAAATGTCTGGAAATACATAGAATAATAATATATATTTTAATAAATATATGATACTGTGCTACATGTTATGTGCTACAAAAGAATACACTTTTCACAGAACAATCTGCATGATCAAAAGACTGTCAATCTCCCAAGAGAAGAGAAAAGGGAACAGGTCATTCAATATTAATAGATTGTTACATGTACATGTAGGTTTGATATGGTTTTATGCCACTAGCTGAGTGAAGGCCTTCATGACATGATTACTGCCAGTCAAATAATAGCACATGTGTCCTTTCCATGCACCATCCAATTTCAAACATCATTGTAATTATAAAGTACATGTACATCTACAACCAGTTCTCTCATCATTTAGTAAATATAATGTACATGGTTTAAAATCGAAGAAAATATTTTAATTAAGTATAGAATAAAGGCCTATAGAGTATAATTTATTCTTTTAAAAAATGATACTTAGTACCCTGCTAATCTTTAACAAGATGACAGTACTATTTCTCAAAACTACTTGAAATTCTTTGATGGTCTTGGGTATATGTATTTAAATCTGTACACTACACTACACGACGTGTAGTAGAGTAGGTAAGCGGAATACTACTGGTCTTGGCTTTAAGCCAAGCTGCCAACTCACTGATGAGAGAGATTTCCATGTACTGTGAACATGTATATTCTTCATATCACAGCCTTACATGTACACATATTCATGGAGAAATAACAATACATGTCACATACTGTATCAGCTGGAGTAGGTATAGATAGGTAAAATTCAGTATGTATTTTGTTTCCTCTTTCATCCATCTACTAACAGTTGAGAATCAGGAGTGTGATAGTCATCCCAGCATGTCAACAGAAAAGCTTGCTTATGAAGTAAACCACACTAGCTCTCTAATACACCATTCACCTGTATTCATAACTGCCACTTGAAGATGTTCACTATTGACATAATGTATGTGGGGTGATTGGGAGTTTGAAAAATACATAAGACTGTGCGAATGACAGGGTTTTGAAAATTAAGACTAAAATATTTTGATAGGCTATTTTAAAATTTAGCTGTGAAGTTGATCAGTTAATATTATTTACACAGAAAATTAGGTAAATTATTGTATGATTTTGATCAGTTATCACCTATGACTGGCCCTTATTTCAATCTCTGCAATGGTGTCTAGCAGGAAGTTCTATTTCCCTTTAAGCAAATTCATCATTTTCATTAAGCCTTTCTGATAAAAAAAAAATAGATAAGTGGTCTATTGGTCACACCTGTCCTTGTGTTCATCAATAATACATTTTGAATATACAGCAAGATGTTTGTTTGATTGGGGTTTAACATTGTTCTCAAGGGTATTTCACTTATATGACGACGTGTCAGCCCAGTGGGTGAAGAAAACCACCCTCCACACCACTGGCAACAAACAAAGACAGGACGGGACAAATACAGGACAACAACAACAGGACGCAAAACAGACCCCACAAACAGATCGGCTTCCTGTTCCCCTTAAGCTCTGAGAGCAACAGGGCAACATGAAGCTCCCTCCAACCACCCGTGAATATACAGCAAGAAAATGTTGTTTGCCTCCACTGAGAAGACTCACCAATGATATATTTTAAATGTAGAGAAAGAAAATGTTGTCTACCTACGCAGGGATTCAAACACTACCTGTAGGACCTATGGCTAAGAGGGCCAGCGCTCCAACCAACTGAGCTACAGAAGCTCAAGGCAGAACGACTATCATAATAATAAATATAATATACACGATGGATAACATTTTTTAGTTTTGTGGGGTTTCTCTTCACACATCTGATTATAGAGCAAAATATTGTTAAAAAATAAACCAAATCTGAAAAAGGGGCGTAGGAATAATTCTACATATTTGCTATGATACTGCCAAACAATTTTATTTAATTTCACCTGCGAGACAAGAAGGTTGCTATAATATTAAGTAAAACAAATTCATGTATTCCATAAAAACCATAGTGGAGTACATCTGTTTTTAAGCCTGGTCTTACTAGCCAAGCCAAAAGACCAGAATTAAAATCCCAGTGAGAGCAAGTAAAATTGACTTTCTCTACAATAAAAAATATATTTTACACCGCACCATTACAAAACAAGCCCATATATACTGTACTAATGCAATTTCAGTGCTAAGAGCATTTTTCAAGGACTGTAAAAACAACATTTCAAGCAGGATATATATATATTAGAGCTAAGGATTGATTACCAACAAGTTTATTGTTTGATTGGGGTTTAAAATCATACCAATTGCTGAATGGGTGAAGAAAACCACCCTGACAGCAAAGACAAGGCAGGATAAATCATGTTACTCCTTAGCTATGGAAAAAACAGGGCAACAGGAAGCTCCTTCCTAACCCTCGTCAGTGATTGCCTACATGAAAATCAAGATAATAATATAAAGATAAACACAAAAGACCTAAAACTCCTTTCATAGGGATGGGTGGGACATCTCATATAAATTCTAATCTCATTCCTTTGTATGGTCTACTGTATGCTACAGTGTACATTACAGATCTTTTATTAAGTGCAAAGCAATATTGTACAACCCTATCAAAATTTCAAGACTATCAACGATGACATTCAAATAAAAATAAAATGTTCTGCACAAGGACATTCAAAAGTTGTTGAATTTAATTGGATATTTAAATCCTCTTTGGAATTGTACTACTGTGACTGAAAAATATGTTCTAAAGCATGGTGACCATTGTTTCCATCTGACAGTTTTTCATCCAATTGGAACAGTTTTCAACTTTTCATTCATATAACTTTTCTTTCGCAATTTGCTGATTTGTCCTGTCAGAATAAGTTCATGTCAGAAGGGAAGAAACCAAAAGTAGCATTAAGAAATGTCAATCTCTGAGCTCACAATGCATGCTTTCAATAACTAGTTTCCTACTGCCACTTGACTAACTGTCCCGACTCTGAACTCTTCTACCAGAAAGCCATTTATCAATTTCCTGACATTCAATTTTAACTTCTAAAATGGAAGCTTTATGGTTTAATGAATTTCCAGAAAAACTAAAAAATCATTTTTACAAATTATTCTTGGATAAAGGTTCTCCTACAAGATGAACTTGAGCAATGTGATACAGTAATGTCTCTTATGGGAAGCGTAAAATCGTTGGAATTACTGTTCTGACAATGATATGGACTACATTGTAAATTAAAACACAACGTATAAAGAAGGATAAATAATTGAAGGACTATTAAGAGATATAATAGAAGAAAAATACCTTTCTGGGAACAGCTAAATCCTTAAAGATGCTAAAATTCACTTCAATAAAGCTTTAAATTCCAAATAGTACATCACCCAAAATACATGCTACATGTATCTCTAAACTCCAGTATACAGTGTTATGTTTGTTTGATTGGGGTTTAACGTCATACTTATAGGGTATTTTACTTATATGGCAACTGAATGTCCATTTCATATTGCTCCTTGCTGAGTTACAGTGGAAAACCAAGAGGAAATCCTATAAAAACAACTCCACAATTTCCGGAGGAACATAATATGACTCACTCATATACCCAAGGGTCTACAGATGGACTTCTACAGATGGATCCTGTGAACGATAAATCGAAGTAAGACCAGTAAGCGCACACACTAACACTGAAGCCACTATCGTGGGTCCCTTTGTTATGACCTAATTTCAAATGTTTGGTTTTGAATTGCACATTTAAGTACATGTCACTCCCCAATTGTAGCACATTATATCAACAGTTTTGTTCAATATGGCTTAGCGAATGTCCAAATAACTTATCATAAAGCTATATGCCACAAGTGTTCTGAGAATAGAAAAGTTGGTTTATATTGAGATAAGATTTTTAGATATTTTTTAATAAAGTTCAAGGTTGTTCTTTCTTCTCTACATTAAAAATATATGTCAGTCTATATCAGGGGTTCATACTGACAATAGACGTCCAATTACTGAGTTTTTCACTGAAAACACAGTCTGTTTTTTTATGTGTCTTATTATTTTTTTTTATCATACACGTAAACATTTAGAATGGAAAAAGACACAAAAGTCATTTATAAAAGATGGAGTAGGACTTTCTTTTTTTTTTAAAATTATTCATTAAATTGATTTCTCAAATTGAGTTGATTATCCAGCTAACTACCCATTTAAGGTAGTTAAACCTGTACATGCACCATCAAACAAAAAAATTGTTTATCAAACTACATTTATACACCAGCAAAATGAGATAAAAGAGTATGAAAGCGCATGGGTATTGCTAACTTATATGTTAATATGTAAACTTATATTTATTCAAATTAGAGAGATAGAAAAAGAAACATGCTAGAACATTTGAGTCACTCATAATGAAAGTGTACTCCTTTGAGTGTAAGACATAAAAACTTTGTATTTGCATATTAAAAACAAGGAACCTATAGTAAACCAAATGTAAAACTCATTTAATACATATAGCTCTGTAGTACTTAAATCTATAAATATATTTTGAATAAATGAAGAGAGAAATCCATATATATATATATATATTCAATGTATGTGTAACATCAGCTAACAAGTATTTTGCTTAAAATATACCAGTTGCTTTACTGGTATTTTAAAGGCTATTTTTATGTATTCTCAGTTATAACATAAACTTTTTTTACAAATGCTTTCTAGACTTTTTCCTTTTTTGTACATAAAACTCGGTTTGGTGTTGGTACATGAAGGCTGTCAATTTTTAAACCCTTTTTTCTTAAGCTCAGTGTTTAGTGGAGAATTCAACTCAGCGGGTGGAATTTTAATGGGCTATGGCAGTTCCACAGCTGTCCACTTGCTTCTTTAGTTCAATGTCAGACTTGGGCCTTATCTCAAAGTATTTTATGTAGAAAGAACATCAAATTATGACCTTACATAAAAAGCTACAGACAATTAAACTGACAAACTCCATAAAAAAATCTTATAGACGTCAACATGTACAGAATGTGTATTTGATGTGAATCATGTGGTGATGCGTTCCACTTGAACAAAATAAATATATACAACACAATGTGGATGTTTTCATTTTACAAAGAACACATGAGACAGGTTACACAAAAAAGTGTTGCATTTCATAGATATGAATGATGATGTAGGCCCACATACACATGTATATATGCAATGCAGGTTGCATTTTAACATACAGAAAAAAGGTGCCATGTTGAATAAATACATATTTCATTTCATCATCAAAGCAAGAAATAACCAAATTTATTATTTAAAAAGTAGCCAAGATTATTTTTTTAGTCATTCACCAGACATTTTTTTTTTTTTAATTCTTACTCAGCAACAATTTGGTGCTAATTTCAATTTGCTGATTAAAATAATAATTTCAGTTACATCTGGCAAGAAGGGCTAGGCGTATGTTGAACAAGGATTAATTAAATGTTTGGTAGAGACAGTCCTATGAAATTAATTTTATTTTTCTATTGATAATTATCTGAAAATATTATACGGATGGTTTTATGTTACATTGCAGGGAGGTGCTGTCCTGATAAAAAAAATATATATTTAGATTAAAGTACTCAAAATCAATAATAAATGTGCATTTAGACATTATATCCCATCTTAGACATTTAGCTTAATAGCCACACAAATTTTCAAATATGATAACCGTAAACGGCAGTGTTACCACATTTGAAAAGGATGTCAAATACATAATAAGTCCCATCATACAGGTAAGTGACATACTTCTATACACTGTTTTTAATCTTAGCTGATGTATTAAAGTATCTGTAGTGTGCATCAAATTAAGTATGCCAAAGTGGAATGTATTCATAAACTGGCAATAACACCATATACCAGACAGTGTGACTTTGTGTACATTAGATTATCTAGAACACTTTATGGTGTACTTTATATGTACAGATAGAACTATCATTTTCCTGTGCTTAAGATATGTAAATGGATATGTAGGAACATGCAGGATGTGTCCTGGCATGCATGAGTAAATTCATGTGTCCATTGACCACTAGTAATGGTAAGGAGACAAAGACCAGAAATATAAATATAGTAAATGACCGATAGGTGACCTGTTTAATGTGTATGGTGAGGGATTTCCCTTTCCCAGTTTAGATGTCACTTGTCAAGAATTGTCAATAAATCAATGAATTGTATTCACAGTTCATTTCACATTCAGTTAGACACCATACACAATACCAGTGTCCACCATTGGAACAATACATCAAAATTATGCTTCGGTTCATGCCTACAGCAACAGTTAACACATGTTTGCCTGTAAACATCCTATAGTTCCCCACAGCATATATCTCCCTCCCCCAGGATTCCACCTGGTCTCTGGCTAGCAGGGCCTGCATTTTAATTAAACGCCTGTAAAACGGTATAATTATACTTTCATAAAGGTAAAGGCGACAAATCTTTCTTTTCATGAAGCACAGCAAGACAGGGACACTAAATTAGTGTATTTTGTGTTATAACACCCCATCTGCAGAGAACGCTACAGCTGAGCTCGAGGGAAGAATTTTAATATTTTAAGATTTCCTGAAACCCAGTTTGAATTTTGAAAGTTGTGATGAAAAATTTATAAAATATTTTCTGATATTAAAGAAAAGGCGTTGAGACATCAAAAGAAGTTTTAATTTGTGAAACTAAATACAGTTCAACTGCCATATAGAAAATGTTGATATGGATTAATTCAATGTAGCTTGAAGTTTAGTTCGAATGAATAACACATACCAAATATTACTGTATATGTAGCTAACGCAGGGCTGCAGCAGCGTTCGATTTTTTTACTATTTGAAGAATACACATCATTAAGGCACACAATAAGCAGTATCGCATCACAATTTTCATTGCAAAATGACGTTATTGCTACTGAACTATCTGCTGGCTGAGCAAAACTGCGACACGTTGTATTTATTGAAAAATCAACGGTATGTTTTTTTACATCTAGCCTTGGACCACAAAATATTTTCTCTCAGAAAAATTAAACTCTGCAACTGTCAGTTCTCATAAAATGAAGGATATAAAATGAAATGGCTTGAATGATCGCGCAAACTGCACTGCACACAGAAGCAAATTCTATTATGTTCACCAACACTTCAGTCAATGGTGTGTTTATAGGTCATTCGATTGGTTTAATCCATGAGGCTGTAGCAGAAACCTTTTACGAGCGCAAAAAAGTTACGCTTTCCAGGCTGAATAATATTTATATAGGAAAGTGCAGTAACAGAAGACGAAACCAATGGCGACAATGGTGAAAATGTCAAGCGTTCAGTCGTGAGTCACGAAACCCGAAATGCAAGTGGATTGACTTCTCCGTTATGGATGGATTTGTATATAGCATTATCTGTAAACTTTGCATAAAAGACACTAGTCACATGAAGAGTCTATCAAGGAACTTCAACTCGTCTTTTTTACTCAAGTGAGTTCTTATATTATTTACATTTTACAGTATTACCAGTCTTGTTCTGAACTTGTACAGTGTGTCAGGAGTAGCGCAAACATACATTGTACTTCAGAGCAAACACATTATTTTTTATAATTTATTTCCAATTTGAATATTAAGCAAAATTGCTAATTATTATTGAAAACTGCTAATCAATTTTACTAATTGGTTTAATAGTTTTGCTATTCAAATTTGATGAGGTCACAGGTGGATATCAAAATGGGATTAAAGCAGACAATAATCATTAAGCTAAAGCAGTGGGCCCCAATGTACAAGTATTTAAACTAAGAAAAAAATCCAATAAACAAGATTGAATTAAAAAGGTAAGAACAACCCTAGGGGCGAAGAGTGTAGACACAATATTTACAAGAGATGAGAACATAATTGTTCAAAGGCAAAACAGCTCCTTGGCTTCTTGTGAAAGAACCTCTCCCTCGGAACAACAAAGTACAATAGATGTATGAACTACATGTACTTGGTATTAAGCACATATATGTGTGGGAAAAAATTAAAATCAAGCTCAATATACATGCCCTTGAAATATAGTACTGAGTACAGGAATTGACTAGAAATAACTTAACATCTAACGCACTGAAACAAAAACAAAAACTTCCCTAAAACAAAGCAGTAATGAGCCATTCCACCCTCAACAAATTAATGTGTCAGTGAAGTGAAAAAATATCATTAAAAACATGCCTATATTTTTTCCAAACATGCACATATACTATCATGGGTTGATGCACCACCAGTTGTTTTAAATGCATAAACAATTAATACTTGTAAACTATATATACAGAACGAGAACATAGACACCATGCCCATGGTGTATCAAAACATTAGAAAAAATCCTGACCAACTAATCTTTTGGTACACGTGTCTACTTGTAGAGTAGGCATGTTTATTCAAGTTTATGAAATGCGCTTGTTGATGCTTAAATATTTTGCAGTGTCACAAAATGCTTATGGCATGTTTTTGGCACCCAGTGGATTAAGATATTTCTAAGTTGTACTGTAGCTGCAATCTAATTTCATTATTGATAATCCTTTTTTTCATGGTTATCACCATTATCTCCACAAGCTTAGTACTAAGCCGGACTTATCATTATTTCTGTTTTCAGCTGTTGGACACAGATGAAACATAGAGCAATAGAGAAAATCCAGGGTACAACACAAATGCATGTACCCCTTTTCAAGCAGTAAGTCGACCCACAGTTGAACATGTATGATACAAAACTGATACTGAACAGGTTGAAAGATTAGATCTAGAGCTTAGAAAAAAATTCTTACATTTTTATACTTTCATGTTACAGAAAACTACTGTTCTTTCATGAAAATATTACATGTAAGCTTACCACATGTACATGTATACAGTAGGGGTTTCAAAGATAAACAAAAAACCCTTATTTGTGAATAATATAAATTATATTTATAAATGAGAGTTCTTTGAAGGTTTCAGTTTGTTTATAAATTCTTGATGTTGTCTTAGACCATTTCAGTTTTGTCATCAAGTTTGTTTAATTCATAGGGGTTAAACATTGGTGTAAGGTTATTTCACTCATATGGTTGCATTTCAGTCCAATGGGACCATCCTCAACATCACTGACTGGCAACAAATACAATGTAATGACAAAACACTGATAGGACAATCACAAAATATGAAGTCAATACAAAGACATCACCAACAGAGCTACTGTGTGTTGTCCCTTTGTCTCAGAGCACCAGGAGACTTGACTCATGACACTGTTTTATACACATCTTATACTTATTTTAGACTGATGGACCAGTTGAATAATGTGTAGCTGGACAAAGCTGTACATTACTGGCCCATTTGACCAGTAGATTCTTTTTGGGATTTCTTCCGCTAAAATGGACCGGCCAAATAACAGGTACATGTAGTCATGTGGTATGAGGTAGTGAGAGGACTACAATACATGTGACCCAGAATTTGAGGACATGCTGGGAAGCATTTCAATTAAAAAGAGGAAAGGTCTAATATTGACAAAGAGTGTGGGATTTATTGTCAGTTTGTTGATCCAGCCCTCTAGTCTTCTCTCCTTTCTACCTGTGTATAGGTGTCATATGAAATAACCTTGACCTTTAAGGTGACTGAATTCTACCGCTCCACACTCACCGGCTGTGTCATGCCAATCAACAGCTAAACTTTAAATGTATTTTGACATCAGAAATACTTTATTTAAATTAACACTATTTAGAGAAGCCGGCTAAAAAACAGCGCTTATGACAATAGACAGAATGCTACATGTACAGTGTCGCTCTCTTAGTATAAATATATCTCTTTATTAGATTGTACCTTGGCTTGATTCAGGTTTAACATCATACTCAGGGTTATTCCACTTAAATTATCGATTGGGTTCTCAATTTCTCACTCAGCCATGATTAAAAAAGGTGGTAATCTGAGAGGAAACGTCATAAAACACTGCCAGAGCCATCAAGCGTGGCTCTCTCATAAACTGAATGTTGATAAACATTATACATGTATGGTATATCAGTCACACTATTATTAATGTCAAAGACTAAAATTACAAAAGTAGTTTGGCATTAAACATATTGACTAGAAAGACTAAGTGCTTGTATATTAATAGCTGATATTTGGTGAGGTTTGTGTAAGATCATAAGAGTACCATTTCTCTTAAGAGAGTCACAGCCAGGCCTCTTCGATAATTCCAAAACGAACATTCTCATGTGAATACTGTAATAAATCGCATAGGTTAATCCAACTTTAAAACATAGATTGGTATAAATTTATAATACAATTGTTAATATCAGCACTATTAGTACGTATATTTGTGATATCAAGCTCATCACATCAATAGTTGAGTGACTGATGAATTGATTAGTGTTTTACACCACATTTAACGTTTTTCAGCTACATGTATGACATATGCTGTTGCCACTTGTCCACCAATATCTGGTTGATAACAGCTTTACACTTAAGAAAAGTAACCATCAGCATTTATTTATATATTAATAATTTCAGTGATTTCCACAATGTCATTAATAGAACAATCAGCTGGAGACCAATACATGGCTGAAATCCTAACCATATAATCATAACAGTTACGGTTTCATCTATATAAGCACATCCTACTTTAAACATTTACAGACAATTTACATTACACAACGTTTTGCTATCAACATAACGCTTGACAAAATACATACATTTACATACATGAACACATTTCTTCACAGGCAGCGCTGAAAGTAAGCCTGATAGGCTTTCACTGAATGTAGCTGTCATTCATTTCACCTGACAGTTCTATTTTTATCTTCTTCTAGGAAAATAATTTACTTTCCATAGACCTTAGTTCTCTCAGAACACAGTTTCTGATTTATATAACATGTCTGTGTTACCCCAACTTTTTCATGCTACATACAAAGTGTGTACACAGCCCATAATAAACATATACATGCTTAGTCTTATGTAGGTCACGGTGAATAACAAACTACATTACCACTGGTATACAATAATAGTGCATCAACTTCAATACAAGCATCAACACCAGCAGCTTACACTTTCACAACGATTTATACATGTACATGTATCATACATGTACATCGTTGATATCCCACTTGTGGGTAGCCGCATAATTTTTGGTCAGCATGATTCGTATTTTCATTATTTTGGACTTCACTTTCTAAAAGACACAAAAATTATTCATAGCATGATTCATGTTTTGCGCTGTACTCAGGCAAGTACAAGTCAAACATTCTGCAATTTTATCGAGTGTGAGACACCACAACAATAATAATTCATGTTACAACTTAACTCTTGAGGGCTTCAGGTCACAGAAAGATTTCACCAACCATCTTTAAGACTCACTGGACACACCTCATGGTCTCAATAAACAGGACAGTTTTAAGCTCTATTAAAATCTGACATTGTACTATCTTGGTACATGTATTAATGACATCCAGTTATCAATTGCTACTAACTAATTAATTAACAATGTAATGGTCTGAATAATTTTTGTGTCCTTTAATAAGTGAAGATGGACAGTATTTTCATTTGCTGGCAATTCGGTGCCTAACTCTGAGGGTCGTGGTTTTGATTCCTGGATGGGTTTCATTCAACCTGGAATATTTTCTGAACTGGAATGGTTCTTTAAGAAAGTGTTATCACAAAATAAAGAAAATAATGTACTGTTATGTTTAATCATTAACTAAAGTTCATCTGAAACAATATATAAACAGAAACCCATCTTAAAATATTAGGATTAACTCATCTTAACTCCTTTAAATTAAAGAAGTCAGGAAATACTTTTAGTTTTTCAAAATTCAAACATATTGAGGACTGCCCTACTATAACCATTAATAGGTTTGCAGAAAACATTTTTTTTTTCAAGTTTTAGTCTGATGTCAAACACTGACATTCAATCATGGCAAAGGGTTTAACATTACGATACATAAGATATATGTTGATCTATTTCAGAAGACATAATATATACATGTATATACCTTATCTTAGAGTTAAACCACCTGCTGTGAAAACTCCCAACTATATCGTTTTATCTCAGTGATTGTACTATAAATATATAGCACATAAAGCAAAGTTTGACTGCCAGTATATTCATTCTTTAAGATGTCATGATAGTAATCCAAAACATTGAAAGGTCATTAATCTATTGAGCTAAGTTGCTGTGTTACATGTTTGTGGTTGTGTGACCAGCACTGTGGACATCATGCTACTTTTATATGATTGATTGTTTGTTTGTTTGATTGGTGTTTAATGTCGTACTCAAGGGTATTTCACTTATATGATGACGGACACAAATATAGAACATCACAAACAAATCTGCTCCCCGTTACCCTTTAGCTCTGTGAACACCAGGGCAAAAGAAAGCAACCTCTGTTCTCGCCTCTTACGATCAACTGAGGAAGTCGAGGGAGTATACTGCAGGGCCATGGCCCACCCGCTCCCTCGCGGAGCTACTTTTATATGACACATACATAGTGAATTTTCAACTGTCCAGAATAGATAAACGGAATAACAGTTTCCAGAAAATATATCGTCAACCAGTCACTACAGGTCAAATTAAGTTTTTACAATACAATGGTGTCTTCAGCAGTTGGCATATACAAATATACAGGTATTTTTTCCCTGCATTAATCATCCTATTATAATAAAAAATAACATACTATGATACACAAGTAAATTGTCTTTACAGAACTCCTGGACAGGTTCAAGAGCTTTGAAAGTTTGTTTGTTCTTTTGATTATTAGATTGAGAATTTAAGGTACATGTACATTATTAAGATATAAGTTCATTTCGCTACTATTATGGTATAGTAAGTCAGCCGAATGGGTGGACTAAATGATAATGTTACACATAAGGTCACTAGGTGACTGGTAACAAACAAAAGACAAGATGACTTGAAAAACAACATGACATATACACTTTTGTCTGCATTTTATAAACATCAATAAGACTTTAAGTGAAAGCTTGAGATTTATGAGATGTACAAAAGTATCACAGGACATAAATGCTTATAACATGTAAACTGTACAGTACTATTGATAGATATATTGGAGTGCATTATGCATGTACAGTCACATTTCGATGTGCTTTCGCCTTTGAACCAATCATTATTCCAACTTCAGCAATGTCACTATGATGGTAAAAGTGCATAAATGAATAAAATAAATGTAAACATGTACAAATGATTTCAGGTTCACACCCTGCCAGGTGCATGTGATGATGTTTGGAAAAACACACGCACATGAGCAAATATCTTTAATAAAAAGCTGGTTGCTGAATTACATTTTTTATTTTTTTTTTACATTTATTTAAGACGTTCTGTCACTAGTTCTTAGTGCTGATGGCAAAACAGAAAGTGATACCATGGTTGGCTGGCTGTAATATGACTGTTCTCTTCATATATATGAAGTAGGCTAGAAGCTAGTGTTCCGTAGAACCAGAAGGATCATGGAGCCCTGTTAGATGTAGCAATAGGGATTGCACAGAGGCAGGGAGGAAGAAATACAAGCCAAGACTGTATAATAAGGCTGTGGTAGTGGCCATGTGCTATGATGGGGTTTGGGTCAACAGGGGTTGAATCCAATCACAGCTGATGTCGCCAGGGATAGGGCTTTCCCATCCTGATGAATCATCCATGGTCCTCTTTTATTACATCTGTCTACCCTACTTTTCTGGCAGCATGGGTGTATCAGATTCCTCCTACATGTTCTTCCATAGTGTACATGTACATACTGATGGAGTATATGGGAAGTGGAAGCAGCTGGAAACCCCATGAGGGCAGATTAGGGCCAAGACATAAGAACTTGAATACTCCTGCTGTACGCACCATGAAAGTTCAAGAAAGGTGAACAGTAAAACGAAGCCATGTAGGCCTATAGCTAAGATATGTACATGCTTGGTAAACACAACTGATCATTAATTCAAATTTGACAAAAAAGAACCATTTTTAAACCCTACTACATGTATTATTAGAACACTTGCTGTAAATTCTTGAGCAATGGGCCACTTGAAGGTGTACAATGAACCAATTTCAGAATCGCCTCACCCCACCCCACCTCGCACCCCCGAAATTTCATTTTCCACTGATAATATTAGTTTGAAACTACTATCCACCAGTCTCAATCACCATTACATAAGCGGCGAGCCCAACCTAAATACCATTCTGAAGACCTCCAAGGTTGAGACAGTTTTGCAGGATTTACCGATCATGACAGAGATGCTTCATATATTATAGAACCCCACTATTGGACTATATCTTTCAAAGCTACAACATACTACAGTAAAGACAGCAAGGCTGGAAATTTAGCAGAGCTGTACACCATTAATGCAGAGACACAATCTAATACATATTATGTGCCAGCCGCACTCCGTCAGGAAAATGAAGTAAATTATTCAAAAGGGATTCAAATAATTATCATTTTAAACACCTGTTTTACCATAGGGTTAACAGTTACAATCAAACACTGAACAGCACTTCATATATTCCAGGTTGCAGCTCACAAAGCTGAAGGCCAGCTGTCAGCAGCTCATAAGCTTGCTGCCTGGGCTAACAGTAAACACCAACCCTGCAAACTTCCAAGCCCAGTATGCTGTCAGCATTATATTCAATCAGCTGTTACCACTGGCCCAGCCAACACTGTCAAACTGCGGCAAAGATTATAAATGCATGGTAACATTCCAGTCAATGCTGGTGCCACAATCTGAACAAATTCTGTTAGTTATACATTTGACCTAAATGTAACATTGGAGAATTTAGTGCAAATCAAAATCTGATACAGATAGGGTTCTAGACATTGCTCTGTGTATTTTTGAGCTAATTCAATATGTGCGCCTTGTATAATGTGTGTATTCACTGCATTGCATTTGGTAAAGTAAATTCTACTGGACTCAAATTAAGTATGAGTGTACCTGAATAACGAACGAAATCAATTTTACTGAAACTCAAGAGTTGAATTATGAATATGGTCATAGCCTTTTACGCACATGCTATGTACCAACAGTGCATATGTATAACATAAAGGTACATATACCTTGATTATTATTTG
>JAVFBW010113547.1:0-15949 GCA_034783835.1 Mopalia ciliata | reverse complement strand
CTCGCCTCTTACGATCGACCGAGGAAGCCGAGGGAGTATTCTGCAGGGCCATGGCCCACCCGCTCCCTCACGGGGACTTACTGTTGAAGTTCCTCAAATAAGTCAATCAATCATTTAATCTTTTAATCAACAATCATTTAATAATTTAATCAATCAATCAATCAATACAGATATTTAATTGCTGTTTTCCTGCACTATTGTCGATTAAGCAGCCAGATAAAGCCCAAATGAAATCCCAGAAGCGTTCCTGGGTTTACACTAGACTGCTCAACAAACAAAGAACCGTTTGTCTCTCAGTCATTGCTAGAGGCTTAAGGGCTAAACGGGTATCTGAAAGCAATCCTGAAATCATCCATTTGATTGAAACTGCGACAGTTCCACCTTTATGGGTCTGGTTTTATGGGTCTAAAACCAGGCCTCTGTATTAGAGTAATTGCCCTTTATAGTGAGATTAACATAAGTAATTTGGAGCACGGTAAATTGTTAATGATGTCATTCAGCTGCAGAGCAATGAGAAGGTCTTTTTAACTTTTTAAAGTTACCGACGAATTGAAAAATTCCCGAAATCAACATTCTACACATTGTAGTATTTTTCTTTTTTCTTTTATCATTTATAAATTTGTTATGACCTACTTGACATATGTTCACATTTTAAGCAGCCAGGGTTTTCCGTAAGCGTGGAGTAGATTATATATATATATATGATGGCCCGAGTTTACCCCAAAGTTTGAGGCTGCTTTGCCAAACTAGACACTTGATGGCTGCAAAATATGTTCACAAGTCAGGTTAAGACATGGGTGTATTAACCTTGGCACATTGTAGGCTACACCTATATATCATGGTGTTATAGAGTCGAAGGGCATATAATCTAGTCCCATCTGTAGTTTTCCCCTAAATGCATAGGCCAGTGGAATAAGCCGATTCAACGACAGTAGGAGTCTACGACTGGAGGCAAAAAATAATAACGGAAGGCAGTGCTCAAAATCAAGTTATAAACATGATCAAGGGATGATTTTGTGTTCACAGTGTAAAGAACATCCAAATTACGTCGTTGGACTATATTTTGGAGTTGGAAAGTAAATGTATATCCCTTGTTGGGTAAAGACAGCATTGCTATTATGGCTATAGTTCAAACAAACCTTCAAACTTGTAGCGGGGAGATAAACTTACCGTTAACTATCCGTGTCACACGCCATAACCTCAATAACACCATTAAACCAGTTGCGTCTCTTGCGGCGGATGTGACGCTGACGAAGGAGAAGGCTATATCCAGAGAGAAAGAGACTATAACAATGATAGCATCAAACACCTGCAAACAAATTAAACAACAAATCCCTTTCATATTAACCTTTATTTTTCATGCCTTTCAAACTGAATTGATGAAGTATAGTAAGGAAATCATGTACCCTTATAAAAAAACTGATCAATGAGGACAATATAAGGAACTGCCTGCTGGCAAAAGGCTGCATATTGCAGCATATCATGCCAAGACGCCAGTGATTTTCAAAGATAACTAGTACTTGATAACGTACAACCGTTCCTTATTATGTTATAGTAAATGATAACCGAGCTGCTCTTTCTATAGTACTCGTCACATTGATTTTCAACAATTTTAGTATGTCATTATTTTATGCTGATTGCCACAAAAGTGTTTTTTTACGATCTCTTGACACTTACCTCAGCTTTATGCTTGAAGAAATGGAGTCCTTCCGCTACTAATTTACAAAACACCTACAATACATGAAAACACATGGCAATGTTTTAGTTATGGAAGCTTGTTTGTTTGGTTGTATGGTTGGGGTTTACCGCCCTACTTAAGGTTGTTTCACTCACATGACGCACGCAAGCCCAATGGGTGAAGGAAACCACCTTCTGCTCCACTAGCAACAAACAAAGACAAAGACCAGACAAATACAGGGCAAATACAGGGCAATTACGAAACAGATCAGCTTCATGTTGCCCCTTGCATCTGAGAACACCGGGGCAACGAAACAAATCCCTACTTATACGTCATTCTAGTGGCGGGCAAACTCACCCAAAATGTCGACAAAGAGCTCACAGGCATATACAAACTTAGACACAGCACGAGGCAAACGTGCCCTCAATGAAATTTTGCGCACACTGTGGTGTTGTGGCATTGTATTCTTCAAGCTATTCGATTCAAAAGTGAAACAATATGTTTATATTCACCCGAGATATGGGGCTTCCAACGTTACGAATCACTTGAAATGGTACATCATTTGGCATATGAAAGAGTGGTAAAAACACATGTAAGTTATATTTATTCTGAATCGTACTTTCAGACAAAAAATGTTTGCATCCTCTTTTTCAAATTGCTACTTCCTTGACACCATTTACGTCAACTGTTCAATATTTTTAAACCATGTCACGCTGTATAATGAAGGGATGTGTTCGGGCATATGGCATATTTATATTATGTCACTGGGAGGAACTTAAGCTAACCCACGATTGCGTTGGAATCAGGAAAAAAGAACTTTGCACAAAAGCCAATTATTAACCAAGCGTTGAGAATAAATGGAAAGAGAGAAAACCTGGCAAATGAAAACATGGGATTTATTAGAACAACCGCAGGATAAGAAAATTTAATTTCACAAAAAATATATAAATAAGAAATTTAATTCGATAAAAAAGAGCCGAAAACCAGAAATTAATTTGATACATGTGAACAGTTTATCATTAAGACCAACTGATAATCTTAAAAGAAGTTTTTTTAAATAAAAAATCCTATGTTCTCCAACCACGGCAACCTTGTAGAAAAGAAAAAAACTACATAAAAACAGTAGGCCTATACTGACAATCCATGTACAGAATATCGAAACTGGAACCTAGTTTGATGTGACTTTATACTGACACTAGGTCGAATACCCAACCCACTCATAGTATACAACCACCAGGTTCGACATGACAACGATTTCAAGTATATGACACTATGTCTAATACCCAACCCACTCATAGTATGCGGACACCTGCTTTGACATGACACCCATTCCCGGTATACTGACATCAGATCTGACACCCAGCCCACCCATTGTATACGGTTACCTGGTTCGACATGACACCCATTCCCAGCATACTGACACTATGTCTAGTACACAACCCCTTGATAGTATACAGGCACATGGTTCGACATGACACCCATTCCCGGTATACTGACACCACGTCTAATACCCAACCCACTCATAGTATACGGAAACCTGGTTCGACATGACATTCACTCCCAGAATACTGACACCAGGTCGATCTTAAACCCAATCCACTCACAGTATACCGACTCCTGGTTCGACATGACACTCACTTCCAGAATACTGAAACCAGGTCTGATACCCAACCAAATCATAGTATAAGAACATCTGGCTCGACATGATACCTACTTCCAGAATACTGACACTAGGTCTAATATCCCGCCCACTCATAGTACACAGAGCCCAATGCCCCACCCATTTCTAGTATACCAACACAAGATCAGATACCCATCCCACTCATAGTATACGGACACCTGGCTCGACATGACACCCACTCACAGTATACTGACACCAAGTCTGATACCCAACCCACTCATAGTATACAGACACCAGGCTAGACATGACACCCATTCCTAGTATACTGACACTAGGTCTAATACCGAACCCACTCATAATATATGGACACCTGTTTCGACAGGACACCCATTCCCGGTATACTGACACTACGTCTAATACCCAACCCACTCATAGTATACAGACACCTATTTCGACAGGACACCAAATTCCCGGTATACTGACACTAGGTCTAATACCCAACCCACTCATAGTATACGGGCACTTGTTTCGACAGGACACCCATTCTCGGTATACTGGCACTAGATCTAATACCCAACCCACTCATAGTATACGGACACCTGTTTCGACAGGACACCCATCCACAGGAAAATAATAATATTTCTTACCTCTACAACGAATATTGCTAAAATTGACAAACTACTGTAATGTAATATATGTTCCACAGTTTCCTTGTTGCTATGGTGATGTGCATCGCCATGATGTATATCGTGATCGCCATGGGGATCGGAATGGTTCTTGTGATAATCACTGTGATTGGATAAAATTTGATGATGTGATGTAACGTTGCTATGAAGTGAGTGATGTGATTGGTCAGGATGAGCCCGTAGCGCGTGAGGTTCTACATGGTACACAGGCGTGGTAAGGTTGAAGGAATCAAAATAACTGTAGTTATGAAAGGCGTGGCTCGACCCATTCACTGATATCGTGTGATCTTCATTCTCAGGGACTGAAAGTTAAAAAGAGAAAAGTGTTTTAAGTTTATTTTTCTAGTTATTATCACGACATTTTATTAAATGATTTGGTAAAATATATTGTTATGGCGTATCACTAGCCGTTTTATCACTTCTACCTTTATTCTACATATGTCGAATTAGTGTTGCTTTTATTTGACTCATCATTTGTACAATTGCCTTTCACAAATGTGAAATTCTTTTTTACTATGTTAAAAAGATTTGTACTTATGTGCAAAACAATTTCACTTATGTAAAATACAAATTCATTCTACATTCATTCAAGAATTCTTTTCAACATATGTAAAATTCTTTTCAACATATGTGAAATTCTTTTCAACATATGTGAAATTCTTTTTTATATAAGTAACATAAAACACAAACACCTATCTATTTTACGGATGTGAAAATTACTTTCACTAATGTAAAATAAACTTTTATTTTACATATGTTCAAAAGAGTTCCACTTATCAAAAAATGAAAAACGGTTTCTCCCGCAGAGAAAGTGACTGTATCCAACCTTCGTATATGCTCCTATCGCCTTTCACGACGAATGCAAAGACGATAGGAGTATATTCCACTGACAGACTAGGCGAAAGGACGTGCTGTGCAAGTTAAGCCTCAGCAGAACAGACTCCGACACCGTTGCAGGAAATGGTCCCTTACAGCGAGATTTCAACAACAACAACAAAGCAAAGCGCAGACTGCCAAAAGTCGATTAGAGACAAACACATGCATATATGTATAATCAACAACGGCCGAAACATAAAACCATACATTCCATTCTGAAAAATGCCAATATTCGTAACAAGTCGAGAGTGGACATTATATCAGGCGACAGATTTTTTTTTGTACAGTATATTTTTTGTTATCTACATCAGTTTTTATTCCCGACGAATCAGACGTAGTAATGCTCACTGCGGAATCGGTGTCACTTGTAGGCCTATAAAAGAAACGTAATTTCCCTGATTTTTTTTTCGCCAGAAAATTTCAAATGATTTGCGAAATGCAGAGGTTGTATGTGTTTATGATCATATTGTAGATTCAGTGAAAAAAGATTTCCACATATGTAAAATAAACGTTTATTTTACATATGTAGAATCATCTTTGACTTATGTTGAATTGTTTTTCTCAGAAGTGAAATTCTTTTTCACGTTTGTAAATCTTTTACATATGAGAACAAATAAAGTCATTTATTTTACAAATGTTAAAAAACAGTTTGACATATGTGAAAAAGAATTTCACGTATGTGTAAGAGAATATAACTGATTTATGATCAAGACCGAACTGATAAAACGGCTTGCCATAACCGCGAGGTCAATAGGCTACTGTGTGCACATACACCCAGAAGTAACATTGGCCCAGTTATAATGATGTAGCCTGCGTTGGTTGGTTAACTGGCTGTGTCATGATATATCAGACCTCGACTGGGCATCTTTAAGTCAGGACTTATCAACGAATTGGATAACCCAAATACTTGATTTTATTTCGCTAATATGGCAGCAGGACAGACAAAGATGAAAAGCAATGCCATTTGAAAGGTACACAAACAAGAACAGCACGTGGAGGGTGGCCACGTGGACGTGATTGGGTTAGCTCCATACTCACTGGTAATCATTCCAAAGTCTATCAATATTTCTAGAATGACAATGATGACGTCAACAACAACCAACGCCAATATGCCGTACTGCACAGGGTTACTCTGTAAAAAGGCGCCTAGTTTTTCACGTCGTCTGCAAACAAAACAAAAAACATTCGTTTATCTGATGTAAGACCACACAAAACTATAACCAATTTACAGACCAGTAAAGTTTTGTTAGAGGGAAATCGCACAAAAAAAAAAAAAAAAAAAAATTTATACCATGGTCCAGTATAAAACCAACGAGTATTCAACAATCATTTTACCTACGTGAAAAGTAAACTTAGAAAAGCTAAACGAAATAAATCAGAGCAAGCGTCACTCTGGAATGAGTGTGGGCAGCCATCTTTCTGTTTGGTGCTTTAAATGCTCTTCTAGAAAAAAGTTGCATAACCTAGTTGAATGTTGTTGTCAACGTCTATCAATTAGGTAAGTAGAAGGCGAAAGACCACTATTATGAACTTCCCTTTTGTCACCCCTCGAATATAGGTCTTAATAAAAATGTTTGTCACAGTGTTGTCTTGTTTTGGACCTGGAAATTTGTTTTTGGTGAAGTACTTGGTATTGATGTGATGTAATTGAGTGGAGGTTTCGGTTCCGTGTAATATTATAGCCTAAATAGGCCACATTTGGTGTATTTATCACCGTTTGATGGAAGGGTGATTGGGCTGTTGTTTACATTCTGAAGGTAGCTTAGCAACCCCTATCACACTCCAGGGTTTGTAGCTAAATTTTTATCTGTCATGCCCTGTCAAGATTTTAATAGAACTCCAAAAGGACAGACTAAGGTATGTGCCAGGCGTTTTTGCCAAACAAAAGATTGGGAGGGAGCTGTGGAACCAATCGTTAACATCACGGCTAATGGCAAATTAACAGTGGTCTTGTAGAAGTATGAAACCAGCCATTACCCAGTTTCAACGGAATTGTGACTGGGCCAGCGCTGATAGTTGAAAAAGCGCCCTCTAGCGGAAAATAGCGGAACATCGAAGAATATGAATTGGATGTGGAATTCATTTGAAATCGTGCTAAACCTATTTCTACCGTTTTTCAAAGGTTACATTTGACATGTTTACCAATGGCGTCAGTAGATTCTGCCATTTAAACTGCGCGAAACAAACGAAATCCCCCATTTCTTGCGCACGGAGTCATGTGGTACTATGAAAGTCCTCCGAAAGTAGGCCCTAGAGAATGGGCAATGGCTGGCTTCATACTTCTACTTGATAGACTTCTGGTTGTACTTAGGCCCCTATTATTCTTTAGATGTCTTGCTTTGACAAGTTGTGTATATATCACATGTATCACAGGTCTGATGCAGTTAGGCGATTCATGCTCTTCGATCTCCTGCCTCCTACAGTGCATGCATACAGGCGGGAAGCTGTGGAGACAGGCCGGATTATCGCTATGTAGGTTACTTTCTACTTTCGCACGACGGATTGGTCCACTTCTTACAGTCTGCCTTACCTAATGTGATGGGAAATTCAGACAAAGCCTCGTTAAGTCACCCTGCAATACCCGGAGTCACCTATCCGGTACATCAAAGAAGGATCACAGGCCAACACAGTTTGGGCCGCGGGCCCAAAGTCAAGCATGAACTTTTCTGCTACTCTATAATTTGTGGGAGATAGCTTGCCTAAGGTCTTGGTATAAATCTAAATAATTATATATACCAAAGCTAGATCAAAATTGGTTACTAACAATAGCCCGACAAGCATTCGAACCAGGCTTAAATAAAATTAATTTCCAGATATTTAGCAATATAGGTTTTTATTTTGAACTGGTATTATTTCTTACCAAAATATGCTGAAAAAAAACTGATGAACAGAAAAAGTAATTCTGTTTTCATTTTCATAGTGTTTGCATTGATCGAATGACCAATATTAAAATATTATTTTTTCTTTGGCGTATTTTTATGGAAAAGCGCATCGATGTTATATTGATAGTATCAACTGCTGATACCATTTCCGGCCTAACATCGTGAATTACAGGCACTGATCCGCGATGCGCCTGTCAACTTCGCGACTCTTCTGAAATCGCGGAAGTGTCTTAACATCACAATAACGAACTCGATGAACACGTAGCGGAATTAGGTTTTTAGTTATGTGGTACAGCAGGTTACTCGACAACGGATTACTCCGCGGCTTGCTTTATTTGGGTTTACTCTGTACGTTATGCTATTTTATTCACATGAGCTCGTGCTGATTAATTGCTTGATTGATTTCACGACTGATTCATTGAATTAAATGCTTGATCAACGCGATGTTTCAGAGTATTTCGCTTAAATGACGGTGACGTGTACTCCGAATATAAACAGTCACGCTATACATTGATATCTAAAGCTGCGCTCAGGAATATTTCAAAATATGACGGTGGTGTATTACAACTGTATATAGCCACATTACTTGGACATTAGTACAGCCATTTGGCAAAAAACGCCCTTTACAGTAACCCACCTTTGATGTTCAAGGGGTATTCAAGGGTATATCACTTCAATATAAAACGACGAATATTCCACATTGTGTCTTGCTTAAATGCGGTGGAACATCGGGAAGATAACCAGTAAAAACCACCTCCGCGATCGCTGGAACAACGTCGTTTGACTTTATCGGGTGATCGCCAGGCGGACTTGAACCCGTGGAAGGGTACATCGATGTAGGATTAGTAAGCGAACATGCTAAACATTACGCCACGGCCGTTACACCACTACAGTTCATGATTAACTGTTTTGGCGAGATTTGAAGCATATCATTGATATCGATTTTCTGGAACAACTAAAATGAAGGATTGGCTACTTTTTGGATGTGTCAGATTTCAATCTCGAAAGAAAATATGCTAGATGGGCTTATATTTTGTTTGCAATACACACACACAAATTTTTTTTTGTTAATCCTAGTTGGCTAAAGGCAGTTTGTTTGAAGATAAGCAATGTTATCTTAACTGGGCACTATGGAGGGAGATTAACTTTCCCAGAATATCAAAATGTTTGACATTTTATGGTTGTGCAAATGTCAATAACTGTTGGAATACACCACTGTCCTAAACGTGAAATGCCCTCAGACACGGCGTAAAACACCAATGAATCAATAAATCCACCAATCCAACCATAATTATAAAACGGTCACTACGATCTATTTGTTTGTAGTTGCTCTAATGTGGGCCACACCAAATACGACTGGCACCTCTGTGCCTGTGGCAACAACTAAACTAAAAACAGACAGGAGTCGAGCAGACTAACACCGCACAGAAAGCTCGTAGGACGCCACGATAAAGCAGATCGTGGCGCCATGAACATGCGCAGCTCGTGACGCCACTCCGATAGTGAGCTATGCGGTGTGAATTACCGATGCGAGTAGTAACACAGCTGATCTCATTGTTCAGGCACTACCTTTTTTATAACTGTTGGAAGAAAAAAGTTTGAATCAATTTCTAGGAGTCGAAACCTCCCGAATGATATATTCTGGAGACTTGCCCGACAATGTAAATGTGCGTGTCTGGTGTTCCCTGTTTTCTTGTATGTATGCTAACTAAATTTACGTCTTCGCTCTCGCTGTAACCGTGAAGTTTTCGGAGGTTTCAAATTCAATCTTTCAAAAAAGTCGCCTAGTATATCCTCTGGGGCTAATTATTCCATAAATATAACAGAACACGCCTGGTGGAATGCAGCTACAATTTATTCGGATTAAATAGTTCCAATGAAGGTGAATGTGAAATGAACGGATTTAGCATGGTATTTGTAGACGTTAAGAATACTGTACAATTCCCTGTTGTATCAAATTGACACCTTTGTAGACATCCAACATAAATATACACTAAGTGGGGGATAGTAAGCTAAAGTTTAATGCCAGGGACATGTTGATTATGTGTGCAAATAAAGAGATTTACGCCTTTGTGGACTTTAGAGATCTTTAGAGAAAAGCTTCATTATCCAGACTGATAGAAAGCTGAAGTTTAATGTAAGGGTAAAATGATTAAGTGTGCTATCAAGATATCAAGATCGTATTCTCGCGAGAGTTTCTATAGTGGACGACAACTAAGACAACTCTCGTAGGCTATGCCAGCACATCGCGCATTAGTTTCCGCCAATATTTGGGGCGGCCTATGCCACAGCCCAGCACATAAAAGAAGTGCAAAACAAGATGGCCCGGGTGTATCTTAGAGTCATTGTCTCGACGTAGGAAGTAGAATCGATTTTATTTTAGAATGGATCATCCTTGGAAAGCTGCCACAGTATATTGGCAAAACATTGGATTTGTGGGTATGTGGCTTTCTATATACATATCCGTTGATTCCCAATTGAAGATTGGGGTGTACAGGAATTCTCAGTTGGAATTTAGGAAACGACTTGTTTTCGGACAACTGTCAGTCCAGGTAAAAAAAAAGGTCATTAACCCAATACAGCATGCATGAATTTCGATCAAAACTCACTTTTTCTCAGTTGGTAATAAACAGTATGCAAATCGATAAGGCGGTCAGTTTGTAATAAAAGTAGTTCCCAGCGGAGCAATTTCAGACAAGTAATTTGCTTCGCTAATTGAAACTAAATCGACTTCGGACAATCGACTTATATTGGCCGACCTATAGACGAGTTAAAGAAATATGCATTTTATATTTAAAAAAATAATTTCCCTGTAGTGCTGAGTTAAGGCAGCAGGATCTTGTGTGAAATGAACTTGGTCGGAGTACAATTGAGAAAGGTTTATATCTGGAGTATAGTTTTGCTGACAGCAGAGGATTCTGATAGCAACCGATTTTTCTCCGTCCAGAATATGCACTCTGTAGGTTCTATCAAATTTGATATCCGTTGCATGCATGTACAAGTTTCTTTATCCACATTCAAAAATATGTTACAAATGCTGTGGAACAAACCAGAACCACATCTTTTGTGGTGCTAGTGTCTATTATTGAGTGAATACACCACCGTCATAGAAGTGAAATACACTGAAGCACGGCGTAAAACACCAATCAATCAATCAATCAATCAGCCAAAGTAGATGTTATGTTCTTTAGGTCCACGACGCCATATATAGCGTTTTATAGATTCAACGGTGAAGTAACAAGTAAGCGGGAATTCTGGCTGGCAGAGCCGAATAGTCCACCAATTGTTATACAGAGTATCAAATGACCAGAATTTCACCCACGCAAAAGTTTATATATCTATAGACAGAAACGATTGAATGACTTAGGGCTAATGTTGGTCAAACCCTGCCTATTAAGCTGACGAAGAAATATTGCGGCCAACACCAAATTCGATCGTTTCCCTGAATCTCTTTAGTTGATTAGAAACGGTCAATGTTTATCACCGTGTACCTCAGTGATAAAAGTAGTTCCGGAGAATTCTTTCAGACAATATTCTGTTGCTTAATACGCTCATTTGGGACTAAATCTAGTGTTGACTCGTATTGGCTCAACAAATGACTATTGAGTATTGATGGTGTCTCGGATGGTTTTCCTTTCATATATCTCTAGTTCATTACACTAAGGACCAATGAGATAGATTGATTAATTGTTAAAAATAAATACAATCAGTCTTAAAAGATTGACAATATCAAGTTATTTAACTAAAAAGAGACTGCTTTGTTTGTTTGTATGAATGGTGTTTAAGCCGTATAAAAAGCATTAAGGTTATTTCACTTATATGGCAGTGTGCCAGATAAATGGCCGCAATGTCAAGATACCTGATACGCAAATTTTATTTCAATCGCCAGAGTTGATAAGCATGGTAATTACAGAGGCCCCCGGGCAAAGCAGTGTACTTACCCCGCTTTCCCTACTTACACATCAAAGGTTCCACAATGTTTATTTAAAATTTACTCTGGTACCTTAAAAATCGCTTGGGCCCTATAGGGCAATCCTTCAATATGTCAATGTGACAAGGCGGCCTTGATGATAAGCAGACTAAAGACATTTTGATCACCAGTTGAAGTGATACCTTGTTATCGCCAATAGTTAATGGCTTGCTGTAACTGAAGCGATATTTTAGCGATAAACGACATTCCCGCTGGAACATTTCGCGACAAGACTGTGTTAAGTTAATTAGGCGGTTTGTTGTAATTGTTGAATCGTGTTAATGATACTGGTGGCTTCACTAAGGACGGACATAGTCGAGCTTATAGTTATAAGACATGACGACTGTTATGGATGTACAACTTCTGAATATAATTGGGTAGCGACGTTTCGATCTCGATGCTAAGACCGTTATCAAGCTATTAAAATTTACTAGCTTTTATTAAATTTTTTCTTTAATTATTTATCTTGACTTGGGTTAGCCGCCTCATAAAATCATTTAACGTGGTCATATATTTCTAAACATTAATGCACAGGGCTCTCGATGTGAAAACATGATAAACCATCTGATGTTCTAGATAAACTCCCTGAGACAAGTTTCTACAAAGATCTACATCTCCAGTTATTTAAGGTAACCTATTAAAGACACCCCAGGAGGAAGTAGGTCTCAATACCATGTTAATGGCATAGATGGATTTATTGAATGGTGCTTTATGTGTGCTTAATTGAATTTCACGTATATGATGGCGGTGTATTCCAACAACAGTTGACACTGGCACAACCAAGATCTGAAAGGTTTTCATTATGTTTCCATGTTAATTTTCTTCCAGTGCTATGTAAAGACAGCATTGCTAGACTTCAAACAAACTGCCCTAAGCCAGAAGGTTCATGGTATGGAAAGTATGTCATAAATATGTAGCAAACACCACACATTATATCGCTTTAGAATTAATTAACCTGTAAACTGTTATTTCAAAGAAATATAAGTTATCCAATGCGTTTTTCCGTTAAAGAGAATGAACTTATTCACGAATGATACATATAGACAATGTCGACGATCGATTATGTTAAGTTGCCACAGTTAACAAACGGCGCTTCTGAAAAACTTCCGACCCGTTCTAGTTAAATATTTTATTTTATTGAATTCGTTCTAGGTCATATGAAAGATACAAATCTCGGGTGCATTTATTGGAAGATGTCAATATTGCAATGAATTTACAGGCAAATCCCAGAAGATTGGCAACGACTGGAATCTGGTCAAAATTGTTTCGTACACAGCAAAGTGAATTAGACTCGCACATTTCCTAAATTGATGCTAATTCAACTGAGATTCGGCAACGGCTCCTGTGCTACTTGTGGACTGAAATAAGTTTGCATTACTGTCCAAGTGATAGATTGCAAGTCATAAGGGGAATAGAAGCCTTATTTTACAGGGACGAAATAAACCCTATTTTAGAATCAATATTATGACGATAATGCTTTCAAAATTAAAACAAGAAGACAAACAGGAAAGGAATTTCCAATCTACTCGCCATTGGTTTAACTGTATTTCCCATGATGAATGTTTTGAGAACTTGTATTATACCCTATAATTCTGTACCATCCTTGACCTTCAAGATACTGCCAAGCGATAATTAAAACCTCTGCGTTTCAGAGACATCGGTTAAAAACACAAAATAACTTTTACATGTATAAGGATTCCGGATTAATTTAATCAAGTTACTTCCTGCTTGCTGGTTGGAAATATCAAAAAGCCAGCCGATGATAAAATCATCTTTGTTTACCCAACGATGAAACAAGTACCGGCCTATCTTACAAATACGCAGACATACCAGTGTTAATATTTGGCGAAAAACAGGATTACCAAGCGCCATTAAATCAACGAAGATATTTTTTAAGCTGCCAACCAAACATTTGAATACCACTGCGTTACAAGATTATTTTTAAAAAACTGTTAAGTTAGTGTTGCCTGCAGCACAATGCCGCTGTTCTCAACTGTAAAAAAGCGTATTAACTAACATGGTTGTATGATTAATGATTAGCGGTTATTTATATATAAAAAAATCCTTTTTTTACCCGCTGAAAAAAGGCGATGGTTTATTCCTGGAATGGCCACAACAGGATCTTTGCGCAGGAAATAACAAAAATATGAGGTTTAAGCATTTCAGGCGACAGCTGTTGTTGTAACTCAAACCGCTGTCGTTTAACTTCGTTTAACAAATTTGTTGGGAACCATTCAAAGTCTATGAGGATATCTTATTGACTTGTTTGTTTGTTTGTTTGATTTGTGTTTGACGTCGTACTCAAAGCTATTTCACTTATATGACGACGGATTGCCCTCTTGACACTGTACACAGCCTTATTACAGTGGACAAACAGGAGGAAACCTGGTAAAAACCAACCCCGCGATTGCCGGAGCCAACATGTGACTCGCTCATATACCTGATGGTCGACAGACGGACTCAATCCGGTGAACGGTAAATCGAGGCAGGTTCAGTGTAGGAAGCGCACTCGCTACCACTGATCCACGACCGCGGGCCTTAGATCTTATTAAATGTTTATAAGTGAACTCTGTTCCGGCAAAAACGAACATACTTTTATTAGAGGGGAGATGCTGGTGCTTTCAAAGAAAAAGCGCAACAGAAGGTAATTTTTATTTGTTTGTGACGCTTTAAGAGTGCGTCTTTTGATTATCCTGTTTTTATTAGTATTGCAGACCAGGCATGAGAGTCAATGGTGGTCCCAATTAAACAAACATATAAGATAAAATAATAATTATTATATAAATATCAACACTATACAGATAACAGAATATATAACTTTCTTTCATAAATCCATCAGAGAGAAATAAGAGTTTTAGTCTTATTTTGCAGAAACAAGACAATTTCATTTTGTCTAATTCACACAAAAGTTTTTCGTCACAACAATAGTTAGTCTATAAAATTAACAACATCTTTTATCAACGTTGATGCTGTGCAGTCACTGTACAAAGGGTTTTGTGTTTAATCTTCTCGTAAGTAGCTAGAAATCGATGCTGTCTTGCTATTCATTTTTGGACCTAACTAATGGAATAATCTGTCCTGAAATTAAATATCCCGTACATCCACTTTTCATTTTAAAAGTATATCACCTACAAAATAAAATGTGAAAAATAAATTCCAATTGATATGTTTTTATCTGTAATATCACATTATTATACTAGTATATTTTAGGTTAGATAATTAAACAACTTGACTTGATTTTAAAAGACGTCCCATATCGGGATTAAGAATTCCAATTCGCATCTTGATCAAATACCTGTGGCTATTTTAAATGCAATTCAGATATGTACTTTTCAGTGAAAACAGGCAAAAATGTTAATATTGTCCTGTTTAAGGGCTAACCCATGAAGCCTGATCATGAATGACGGCAGCCCACATGGGTTTGGTTTGGTTGTCTCTATGTTTTATTCACAGTTTTGTCCTTCATATATGACGGCATCAGAATCAATGGTGAATACATAAATTCGCCGCAATTCTGGCGGTTACTAACAGATTTCCACATTCTGATGATTTGGGAACCTGAAGATGACGAGACACTCGTTGAGAATCAGTACGGAATCGACACCACTCGTTAGTCCTCATATGAACTGTGCAGTAATTTCTAACTTAATATGGAGTTATTCCATTTATTTCGATTTCCGTATCCCTTAAAGTCTAAGGTTCACATCAACTTAAGGGGGCTTTGTGAAAGTGGACCCAGACTCGCGTGTTTTTAAATCACATGAGACAACGAGCCATCGTCAATGTATCCTGACACTAAGTCAATTGGTGTTTTCTCTGACAGGTTATGCCGAGTGCTAACGTTAAACAACCCCCATTATTAAGGTTCCGGGTCAAATGTAAATACCTACTTATTTGTTTTAACCAGATGCGTGGTGGCGTCCAAGATGGCTCTTAATGTGGTAAGGATATCCTTGTTTTGGACCTAGTGCCAGCGACATGGTCGAAAAAAGCTACCCACAACACCGCTTGAGGATCAAGGCGATCACAGGACGCCAATCACGGTGCTAACAAAAAGCAAGTGTGGACATGTCCAGGGCGATACGCCACAACAATTTAAATCCTTATTGCCATTTAGCTAAGAGAGTTTAAGGGCACTGGAATCTTCCATCAGCAATTTAAATTGTTTTGCGCGGTTTTTTCGTGTTAATTATCTAAAAAGATTTCGATAAAATGCAAGAAAATGTGTTTATGTGA
>JAVFBW010113536.1:0-15951 GCA_034783835.1 Mopalia ciliata | reverse complement strand
TGTTTCAATCATTCGTAGCTCTGTGGAATCTGTTTAGGGGCATGGCATGTTTCAATAATTCGTAGCTCTGTGGAATCTATATAGGGGCATGGTATGTTTCAATATTTCGTAGCTCTGTGGAATCTATATAGGGGCATGGTATGTTTCAATAATTCGTAGCTCTGTGGAATCTGCATAGGGGCAAGGTAAGGGTTCAATAATTAAGCGACACCGCGGCTCATAAACAAATATGTGTCTACCGAAATTAACCTTAGGAACTTTTGCTTAATTCTCTAGCTATTGTTTCGTTTTTGACCAAGTAAAAGTAAAACAAAAGAAAAAAGAAGTGTGGCCGAAAATTTAAAATAAAGTAAATATCATAGGTAAATTTTAATGATTAATCTGATGTTGTACACACTATATGTTAAGTGAATAATGCTGATATCGGTGTTTTTATGTGAAAGTGTCGGAGTTAGACCCATAGAGTTTTTAATCCTTTTACAGATTTTGGTGCAACCATATATGTACACTTTTATAAATATAAACAACAGCAGATATAGCATCTTTTTTTCTTCTCCTGCAAAATGGTACAAAACATACAGTCAGATATGGCATATGGATATGCCATAGTCAGATGGAAAAATAATTTTAATTTTTATATGTACATGTATATAGTGCCTCCAACCCCCCTGGCCTTGAAGCCAATAGCACGCGCTTATTTAGCATAATTGTTAACCCCGCCCTGAGTACCGCTGACAACCTAATTTCGTGTCACATTGAGCGGAAACTAAGTGCATACAGTAGCGTTAAATATAATCCACACAAAGCTACACACTTTGAAATTCATTAAAAAATAAATCAAGATACTTTAACAATTGAGAACATGTTATATATGTTTATTAACGCTTCAACAATATTTACATTTTATCATGGTTATTTATTTACATATTCGTATAACAAGGATTGTGATGTTCTGGTAAATAGAAACAGGGCGATCAAAAATTCGATTCTTGTTCGGTTCTAGCATATTATTTCAGGAGACAGATTCACCAGATTGTTTTTTTTTTTATTTTTTTTTTTTTGGTTTATACGGTCACTATTTAAGGCTGATACGATGAATAACAAACCTGCGTTTGAAAAACATGAAGAAATATTTTAAGATGACCATGGAAAAAACAGTCTCTTTTATAATGGTAATCGAAGACAGAACGGCACCACGATTGTGGAGACATGTGTACTTCTAAATCATTTAATAGTATACTGTGGTAAAATACATGGTTTAACCTGGGACCTAACATAGATTTCAGTCCCAGGTTTAACGTATACATTGTGTTTTCTAAAGGGTCGGAAAATTAACTGAAAATGGACCCTCCTGAACTCTAAAAGTACAGAATAACTATTGTAGACGTAAAACTCATCACGTAAACACGAGAAAAGATTGGGTGATATTACAGGGTTACAGGTGCACATTCATTTGCCATTAGCAATATAACACCTTGTGGAACAATAGCAATGGCCTACACAATAAATAGATTCTGAGTGTAAACACGACACGCTGTTACCCGATATAAAGACCATTTCAAATTTTGTGCAAGCAAATTGTCTACATAAACATCTTAGCGTAATGTTAAAATAAGACACATGCATATATAGACTTTATTAAATGTTCAACGTAGACTATGGTGTGGGCGATAAAGACTTTCTGTTATAACCACTAAATCTGTTACCTCCTATTATTATGATTCATTCCTTCATGCTGTGTATTAACAGCCTTCTGTTCAGTTGAGCAATATTTAGTACACCGTGTTGGGTTGTTCATAGGATAAGCCAGGCTTAAATTCGTTACGTCATAAAGAACATCAAAAGTGACGTGACGTACAACAAAGTCAACAAGTTACAATCGTTTAAAGTTAATACACTTTTGAACAACTGGGTCCACGTGCACAAAGCCTCATTAAATAAACGTAACTATGGCATCGACTTATCGTTTCTTCATTTTATCAAATAACCGGGGGTTACAAATATGTACCTTACTACGACCACGTACTGGTAGCTGACATTTCGGGGGTGGCCAGCCATGTCTATGACGGCACACGTGTGAACCAATTACTTTCAAAAGTTTAAACAGTCGACTCTACAGGTCTCTTGGCGTAGGCACCTATTATGAAAATAAATATGTGATTGGTTAATATTTGTAGAGCTCTTCCGTTTAATGATAAAATAACCTAGACATGGTCGCGTGGATACATTTGACTTATGTTTGTGCATTACCCAATATTTAAGATGATATTTATCTATATGCATTTTACTGCAACCCGGAGTTTCGCTTTAAGCTCAATTGGCCTTAGTTTTTCCCATAGGCATAAACAAAGGAGATGAGCCTCTTTTCATAAAGCCGCCTTAGCATAAAATCTAAAGGGGTTAACTTAATACACTTAATTGATCTTTTATCTATTCACCAGGAACATGTTGCAAATCATTCGGTACGTGGATGGGTCTAATTGTAGAATTGGTCCGTCACCTGTAAATAGCATATTAACATGTTAATTTATAGCTTATTTTTCTAAATTCATTCTTTTTTATTGATTCGGGGGATCGGACTTAGGGTTAGTGTCCCTTTTACTGACAGTATTTTTTAGTTTTAGTTCTGTTTTATTCATCAATCTTTTACACTCGAATATCGGGTTTAGAGTGATGGACCAATTCTACAATGGCTCCCGTGGATGTCCACAGGCATGGGTCAATGATTTTACTACAGCAGGATCTTTGGCTTTAGAACAGTTACAGTGTAGCTAAAAACAATAACCAGAAGGCTAACTTAGTTTAGATATTGGATATGCACAAGTAAAATCAGTTTTCACTGAGCAGTGAGCACATTAACTTGTACTCCAATAGACACGGTTTTTACAAGTACCCATGCAGCAAATGTCTTTCTGTTCTTGGTACACTGGATTGTCTTCCTGACTCCATCATCTCATGTCGTGGAAACCTTAACGTGGAGTATGAGGCTTTTCTCTGTTACGCATGTTGAGTTAACTGTAGTCGTCGTGGTTGAATCACTTTGTAAAATGGAGACTGGGGTTCCTTCTGTGCTTAAATGTCGTCGCGTGACAAAGACCAATTCGCTTATTTTACCGAGTTGTTGTAATACAAGACACGGCACATCTAGCAGTGGAATAAGTTAATTGGGGGGAAATTTGCATAAATACATTTATTCCACTGGTAAACGAAATATTTTGTTGGGTCAGAATGACCTTTTCGTCACCTTGTTGTGGACTCAGTAGCTACACGCATTCTGTACAAATAGTTACGACGAAGAGCTTGGATTTTATAATCTTCCCACATGGAGAGAGCGAATGCCCGTACCCCACAACCAACCAGAACAGTTAATGGAACACCCAGAATAAATCCACAGATTAAGATTAGCACCCGCTCAGTCTCGTTAATCTTCTGTACAGGTTTAACAAGTTGACTTTTCTGACGACTGTAGGTCACACTGGTACCATTCGAACCCAAGGTCTTTCCTTCAACCCTCACGGCACACCAGAGTAAGCCTGAAACAGAAAAGTGTGAACCTGTCAATTTTTTCAACCCTCTCGGCACACCAGAGTAAGCCTGAAACAGAAAGGTGTGAACAAGACAATTAATCATGCAGGAGGTGGGAAATGTCTAGAACAATGGCTAAGAACATTTCTATTTTTCTGTACACCAACAGCTGCTTTCACAGTTATTACGGAACACGTTTTACAATGCATTAAGGTATTCCAGTACACCTGTGTTGATTTTGAGAAAAACAATTTTCCAAAGGCCAGTATTACACAGAATATAGATAGAAATAACAATATGTATACATTTGTGGAACGCTTGAATGCATTTCATTTTTGGCGTAATTACGTTATTTAATAGAACAAGTACCCTTTTAAAAGGGTGCCTCATCCTATCCTAGTCAAGCGAATAAAACACAAGTAAATAAGATATATAGTTCGGAAATTTTTTTGGACAAATCTAGGGCAAGATTGTTATCTTTAAAATTCGACAAATGAAGTCACTATGAAAAGCCGTTAATGAGAAATGATCAAGTTTAAAATAACCCGAAACCTGAATAGGAATAAAAGTTTCGAACGACATTTAGAAGTGGAGTAACATAATTATACAATTTCTGGATAACCACTTCTTGTTTCGATACATATGCAGGTGTAAATTGACTAAAGAAAAAAACAAAACAAATAGGAATGTACAAAATGGCTTTTAATTAAACAATTGTATTTTAAATAACGCTAGGGGACTAAGCTAATTTACTATGTTGTTTCAATCACACTGACACTACACCTCAACATACAACAACAGATCGTCCGTGTGGAGCTTAGTGTGCTGTGATAATCACATTTCCCTCTAACTCTTGTAAATGACCTTGCAATAGCCCAGTAAAAGACTAATTTTGGGATAAAATTAAACTAGATGTAATTGGGATTTGGAAGTAAAATTGCTTCATCATAAATTTAAATAGTTAACTAATTTAACTAGTTTAGTTATTCTAAAAAATAAAATAAAAACGGATCTGTATTGAATTGAAGACATATGCAAAACATGATGTAGGTAGCAAGACATCTTCTGTGTGTTTTTTCTACTTATTGGCTCGATATAAATTCTAATTAAACGCACAGTTCAGCAAATTACTGACCAAGCTATAGTGTAAACAGTTTATCAGGAAACAGTAAACTGCACACTCTCTTTTCGTGACATATGCACATAACTTTAGGTACACATTGACTTGTGTTCATTAGCTATCGTATTACCAGACGTGATCGTTTCCAGTAATTGGCCTAATCGATACGTCTAAATATAGAACTGTACATTAAATATTTCGATTCTTTCATTGACTGAAATAATTGTCGTTACCGGCTATTTGGTGGACGCAGTAAGAGTCATTTCGGTTCAACTCGACATTAATAAATAAAACGATAGGTGGACGTTTACTTTGATATGAGCGAAATCAGTGAAGTTTCTGAATGTAGGGTTAGATTCAAATGAAACTTTAATAAATCAGTCAGAAAGATGAATACTGTGTCTGCCAAATCAATATCTCTGAAAATAAACTTCAGTTAGCAAATCATAAGTTTTTAATAGAAACAAACTCCCTAAAATCCACTCTGGCACAGATGATGCCTGTTACAAGTTCCACATGTATAGATTTCTAAGCAAAACATATATTTAAATTTAAAATTAGCTGTTAAGCTAATTGAATAGTCCTGTTGACTTGTCATGCTTTAAAAAACAAAAATTCATCGCAAATGTAATTACAGCTGCATTTTGATTCTATTATATTGCTCCCCTAACATTCAATGTTATATACACCCACCAGCACACATCATCAACATACGTACAAAAATATCCTTCTGTACCCGTCTCTTACCAGTGATGTGTTTCTGTGGGCGCAAAAGTCTCCATGGCTGGCGTCTTAATGAATACTTTTGTCAAACCTATAACACTAGGTCTTTAATACTTTTTACTTAATTTGCTTTGGGTACCATTGCGGTTCGCACCACTAAACCAAAACAGTTTTTATGAGTAATTTCTCATATCATCTCAATCATTAGTAGAACGTATAGTTTCACAGGTGTTGTTTCTCTAACGATGATAGTATTACCCTGCAGATAGCCATCTTAGCTGGACCAGTGATGACAGCTACCACAACTATTTGTTCTACGGGAATTTGGGCCATATTCATCTACCGTACTCTGTTGTCCAATTCTCACATAAGTTTTAAAGCAACGTATCATAGATTTATGTTTTAGGGATAATTTTGAGTTTAAATGATCGTACATAAAGCACACATTTAACGGTATTCCCAAATCTGTTTAAAATCGGATTGAAAGTGATTGGATTATAAAGATAATACTATAAACTATCTGTAAAATAAATACCTATTTTCCCTATCCTTAGAATTTGTTTCATTCATTTGCATAAATACATTTATTCCACTGGTAAACGAAATATCTTGACCTTTTCGTCACCTTGTTTCTGTAGTCATTTGAGCTGTGACATAAGAAGGGGAAACTCAATTCGGAACAGTGTGTGGCGGATAATGACGGTTCCATACCTGAGATACACGAAGGATTGCTATATCTTGATACATAACAAAATGTCGGTCAGGTTTCTATAGATACCAATTACTATATACGTTTTCTAGGTATCAACCATTTGGGAATACCTTAAAGGAAGAATTTAGATTTCCTCGATATAGTTTGTAGTGTGAAAACAAATCCCCCTTCACCCTCGGCGAAAATTGTTTAGCCCTCAAACAGAATGGCTTAGGAATGTTATTAAATTTCCCTAATGAGAAGTTGAAAATAACTAATGTATTATGTCAGCTGGTGTTTGGGAATTCTTTTTACAAATAATTGACAAGCATACCAATTTAACGTTCTGGAAGAACACTATATTATGTGTATATCTATAACAATACGATTAGTCGTCTCTTTGCATAAAGAACTGTGAACTGCGGTCTAACTCCACACATCTACAGAGTACAGCCTTCCAACGATGTCTTGTTATAAAGGTAATTTCCGAACGCTAACAGACAGATTATATTGACAGTTTGATATACATTGCCAGATACGGTTTTCCGTGTAAAAGCAATATTTTATTCCAAATCTGCCGAAGAAAATTAAGTTCAGCTGAATTAGAGAAATCTAGGTGTCGATTGTTTTGCCTCAAAATAATTGGTAAGGAATATTAACTAATGTTATGTTGATTAGTTTCCCTAATGAGCAGACGAGGAATCTGGTACCAGATGGTATTCAGACATTCCTTCTGCACGCAAATGAGAGTCATGCTCACTAAATGCTCGGAAAAAAATTATTTTTGGAAGAAAACAACTGATAACTGTTTATAGAGATTTGTAGGAGGGTCACACGAATTAATCTGCATGGATCTGCTTAAGACTTTGTTTAAGACTATTACGTACACCACTTAAAAATAATGTTTTTTTGAGGGTCCCTTAAAAACCAAAAAGAGTTCCACCACAGCCATAACCGAAAAACCATAACGGGTTCTGCTAGGGCCATATTTTTCTAAGAGTGTAGGATGTATTAAATCAGTTAAAAAATCCTCAGTTACTTTACGTAAAAAATCATTTTACTATAGCTTTCGGCCCACGCGCTGGGACCTTATCTAGCAGCTTTTTGAGAGAGGGCTACAGCCATGTCGGGGGAGTAGCTCATGAGATCGTGCTTTAAATTTATTAACATGTTTGTGATTTGAAATATAAATAAACGTTTATAGAATGGTCATTATCTGATAATGGGTGCGTTTTGTTGATAACCATGTCACACACTTCATCATTTGCGTAGATTATGTGACATAATTAAAGCTAGAAAAGCCCTTCATTTAGATAACAAGGTATTTCCTGTTCCCAAAGAACAAAGATGCTGACAGAACTAGTAATGTTATTTTAATCTAATTTTCATCTACGATGTATCTTCTAAGCGGACACTTTACCATTTCGTTCAGATATTTCCTGGTTTAATAAAAGCCCTATCTTTCTGAAGCCTTCAGAAAACACATCTAACTGAGGGTTAACTCTGTTGATGGCGGACATAGATGTCCGATTCAGGAACGTCAGCTACCTTTCGTGTACACAGTCTGTTCTCAGATATCTATTACCCCTCTATTCTCGAATCGTGAATTACTTTATAGTTCCATTCACAAACGGTGTTTGCCAGCCTAGAAAGCTTTTATATAAACCAAGTCAAGTCCGATGCGTGCCTGGCAGAATCTACATTATTCTGCTAAAGAAAAACAAAATCGATCAAGGAAATAGATTTCTATATTGATAAAGTTTTTGTTAGCACTTGTTCTGGGTTCACCTACATGATGGTCTAACCCATGAACCTGGTACACGCGTTAATATATGTGCTTTTTTTAATTAAGGAAAGTATTAGGGCTCCTGGTTAAAAAAACTTAATTTAAATTAGTTTTACAAAAAAAAAAAAAAAAAACCCGAGCTTGTGAGTAATGTTTTCATCTATGTCTCAAATGTTGTATACCCATTTTAACTACGACCGACCGATCTATATATTAGGAACGATATCTTGTGATTCAGAACAAGCCGTCAACCTTTGATAGGCCTCTATATATTGAATCTTACCATGCGTCGGGACTCATTGACTAGCACTTTAAATGATTGCCAACATGCAGCCAAGGTTTATTAAAAGTACTGAGGCCTTTTTAAATGAGTTATCTGAAATTCAAGTTGATAACGACGTTATATTAATGACTCTTGACTTTGAATATCTGTTCACACATACCGACATTGAGGCAGGACTTCATTCTGTTAAAAATGCTTTCGATCGGTATCCCGATCCCCATCGTCCAACTAGCGATATTGAAACTTTTGGAACTCAGATGAAACGTTATATCGAGTTAAATGAAGAGAAAATATACCAGCAAATTAAGGGTTGTGCTATGAGCAAAAACTTCAGTACCAACACACATACGGTTCTCGGGAATCGAACACGCGACACCGGAGGTGACGGGGACATGTGGACCTTCATATTTGCATTGCCAATCTTAATCAGTGTGACACTAATATTTAATTCCAGTCCACTATGAGCTTTGAAAACGTAGATTTTTTTATGTTACACCGTTCAAAGGTCCTAATTTAGATACATCAGGGTCTTTGGATTTTAAATTTATAGACACCCACCAACTACTTTATTCTCAATCCTTTCATCCTCTACATACTTTCAAGATTATTATTAAAGCCTAAATTTTAAGGTTTTACAGAAATTGTATCACTCTGTCCACCTTCCATCAGACTTGTTCTGTTTTCTGTAAAGCCCCGGCTTGATCCCAAGAGGAAATAGTAGGCGACTTCTTCTCATTGTATCCCAAACTCTTCGACAACTTAACAGTTATAATTAAGGCCCACGGCTAGAATCAGCTCCTAAACAACAATACCACAATCGCTCTGTCACAGTGCCAGACAGGCCTCAAAATGTCGCGATGCCAGATATAGATACTAACTAGATAAGGTCTCGTTTGTTCTAGAACAATCTAGAAACGTTCATTAATTGGTAGACAGTTTGAATGGCGATTCAGAAAATGTGGCATACCTTATAACTTTTCAGAAGTGTCTGAAACAATATGTTGGAATGTGATAACTTTTTATAAATATATTAGTTACTGTGTTGATCGTGGTAAGTCTAGTCGATCCTCATCTTGTCTAAGATTTGCAACGATTATGGACAATAATCTTATACGAAAAATACCCATTCCATAAACTTGTTTAACATAAAGGTATCAGTGATTGTTGACAAAGTTATTCGTTACCAACCAGTTTAAAATACCAGACTTTTTGCCAAGAGCAAAACCATCGAGATAAAAGACCGGTGGAGTACTATTCTCTTGTTTCTCCACTGTTGATAGAAGATCTCAGCAGATAGCCGCGTAACCATGATAGCAGTTGCGTAACAAGTCAGCTGTATCAGCACAATCATCCATCGTAGGGGAATGAAACAGGTCGTTAGCACGAAGCATTAATTCGGGAAAATATTCGTTTCACTTTCAAAGCAGCTAGGTACGTTGTCATATAAGCGAAATATCGTTAAAACCCCAATCAAACTTACAAATCAAAGCAGCTATAGTTTGTCATTAGAACATCAGGAATAATTTTGTTGGCACTAAACTAATTATGAAACGTACATAAAGCATATATTGGACGTTGGATTTAGATTTGTTTGTTGAAACTTAATGTATAACGAGGCCAAACAAACAGTGAAGGTACATCTTTTTTATTTCGAACCCGTGAAGGAATTTAAGTTGGATCAGAGAAGTCTAGGCGAAAATGGTCTAGCCACGAACCGAATGGCTGAGGAATGTTTGCAAAATAATTATATGTTATTGAATTTCCAATTAAATGAACAGCTGGCGTTTATGGATTCCTCTAACATCTAATTGAGAACCTGGTGTATTAATCGTTGGGAGAGAACACCACGCGAAAAGAATAATGGGGTTAAGTCTGTCTGTCTGTCGGTCTGTCTGTGAAGCTTTGATATGTAATAATGCTTTATGGGTGCTGTAAATAATTGATTGATGATTGACTGATTAGCGTTCCACGCCACATTCAGCAGTATTTCAGCTATGCCGTGATGTGAACATCATGTATAATTTCTTTTTTATATCCATATTAATATACAATTCCAATCAGTAGCACCCTTGGCCGTAAACGTCGAAGAAAGAAACAAAATGACTTGAACAGGACCTACAAAATGTGCAATATATAAATATTTATTAAAGGTATGTTCATGAGTCATAATTCAATATAGAAATGATTGCTAATGTTTGTAGACATCGAAGTCGAATCAGAAATGTCTTCTACGTCTTGTGTTCATATTCTATTTTCTGACATCTTCCCATGTATACTTGAAGCAGGTTTACATTGGTATACTAGTTGTAATTTCTTCATCAAACGTTAGTCTATAGTTCCATCTGCTGACAGGTTTTTCACAGTCTAAAAGGTTTTTATATAATCGCCGTAAAATACAATGGTTGATGGACAGAATCAACAATATTCTATAAAGCAAAATAGATGAAAGAAATTTATTGCAGTTTGTTTTTTTAACATTCCAGAGTGTCGTTTGGGGTTTGCGTATTGTGGGTTCACCTACAATATGACCACGAACCATTAAGCCTGTTTAACTCACTAAAATATTGATTTGTCTGTATAAAACAAAGTAAGGCTTCAAATTAGTTTAAAAAAGAAAATTGTTAGTTATTAGTTCGAATCAGAAAGAACCTTTACTGTGAGCTTCTCTTTCTCTTTCTCTGTAACATGCTATTTATATGTGTTTAAACCGTTACTATAGCATATAGCATAAAAATGATATATGTTTGCAAACAAAGTGTAAACTCTTAGGAAAACTTTGATCCAGCTTGTCATTGACGAGAAACTGTATTGCATGGATTGTATTGACTTCTGAAATTATGAAACGAAGTGTGACTGACGAGTGTTTAAATCTATAAAGGTCATGGCAGAATTCCAACACTTTATCGTGCTGATTTATTAAAATTGTAATATATTAAGGTTTTTGTCGGACTTTAACACTGGCTAATTCGGACAGTACAGTTGTATCCAATTCTTGGAAATGACTACATTCCCTCTGATGTTTTAACGCGAGTATGAGTTTTTGTAACTTGGCAAGTTAAGTACATTTTATCTGTTCCTTTTATCACGTCTTGGTGTATAGTTTCTTGCTGAAGTGACTGTGTGGAAATTTGTTTGGCTAGTTAATGTGGATTTTGGAATAAGTTGACGTTAAGTATACATGTGATGCTTCTCACTGCCTACTGAGCCATTTACACAATCCAGACGCTGTTCCCCCAGCGTCTTGGTGTATCGTAATTTTAGCTGATACAATGATAATCACGAACAAATGTCAAGCACAATTGTGCAAAAGCACTGTTTAATCTCAAATCTACTGAGGAAGGTAGGTCTAGGTGACAATTGTTCGTCCTCGAAAGAACGGATAAGGAATCTTTACTGACGTAATGTTGGTTAATTCCCATAATGAGCGACTGAAGATTCCTATATCACCTACCAGATGGTGTTTAGACATTCCTTTTACTTATATTTAAGCGTCATACTCACTAAATGATCGGAAATAACGCATTTTAGAAGAAAACAATTGGTAACTGTTTGTATAGGTTTGTGAAGGAGTCAAGCTTATGTCACACGACTTTAACTGCATGTATATGCGACAATGCGGTTAAGACTTATACGTAGGTTGTATCAAATCAGTTAAAAACACGAACTCCTGGTTTACTTACTATACGTTAACATTCATTTGACCAGCTTTCGGGCGCTTGGAGGTGTAGCTCAGGAGTTCATACGTTTAATTTATTTATATGTTTGTTGTTTGAAATATAAATAAAATTCTATACAATGGCCTTTCTCTGATAAATCATGTAAAATGCTGTTGACTATATCACAAAGAACATAATTTGCGTAGATTATGTGATGTAATTGAACAACTGAGAATAAAGTTATTCAGGGCTGAGCTCCGAAAAAAATAGCCTGCTTGCCATTAAGCAAAATGCCGACAATATAACCCACGTAGCTTGTAGCAATTCACTGGGATAAAGAGATTTTCACTATATCCTAACCTTATCAGCTGCTGAAACCACACCTAGGAAACTTGACGAAAAACAATGTATAACAACGTTCTAACCTTGTTTCAATTCGTGGTGCAAACTTTATTTCTGGGTTCTTATTTTCCAATCACAGTCCAAGTTTAAGGAAATAAATACTTAACATTTTATATTTACTTATTGATTAATATATATAAGCTTTGGAACATTTAGAAAAGCTATTCGTGAAGATAACAAGCAGTTTTCTGTTCCTAAAGGACAAAGATGTTGATAGTTCTATTAATGTAACAAAACGTCTTCTACGTTTTGTTTACATTACTTGTCAGATATATATTTTCTTTGTATTCTTCAATCAGGCTTATTTCTAAAGAGAGAGTCGTAATTCCTCCATAAAACATTAGTCTATAGTTCCATCCGTAAACCGTGTTTGCCAGCCTAGAAAAGCTTTTATATAAACCAAGCCCGAGGGTTGCCTATCAGAATCAACATTATTCTGCAGAAGAAAACAAAATCGATCAAGGAAAAAGATGTCTATACTGATAAAGTTTTTGTTTACACTTTTTCTGGGGTTCACCTACAACATTGTCAGGAACTCATCAACTTGGTACACACGTTAATATATGGATTTTTTAAATTAAGAACAGCAGATTTTAAAGCAAAAATGAAATTAGTTCTAGCGAAGAAGAAACGAGCCCATATGTACTTTCTTCATCTATGTCTCAAAGTCTGTAGACCACATTAAATAGGTAAAGCCATCTATATATTAGAAATGATATGTGTATGATTTAAACTTTTCCTATAACATATTATCTGAATCTTACCACGCATCGGAAAAATCAGAAACATAACTTTGTTACATATCGTTTTAAACATGAATACATACACACTTTCATATACAGATATGGATTGAGTAAGAGTTAATATATCAAAAGTCTGTAATTCCACAGAAACTTATCAACGCATTTGACAAAGTAGGATAACAGCAACATATATATATAGCTCTACATTTTTACTTACTGTATACCTTTTTCGAACAGTATTACATACATATAATATATATATCTGCATTTATGCAAATATAAAACCTGTCACATGCCGCCTCTCCGCATTTATAAACACCCTTACATATTGATCCTTGGTTCGACCTTAAAAGGAGACACTCTAGGTCTTCTCATTTGATATCTAGAAAAATATGTATTTATTTATCTACAAATGCAGAGAGAGAGCAGAGACTTATTCAACTCGGAACTTATTGACTACCACCTCAAATCAATTGCGAACAGGTTCTCTAGTTTAGATTATTTTAGCAAGTTTTCTGACATTCTGATTGATAAAGACTTACTTAATGACTCTTGACGTTAAATCACCCACCAATCACTTCATGCTAACTCATGTCATCCTCCACATACATTCAGTGGAATTACTAAAGCTCAAATAAAAGGTATCACAGAAATTCAAGCACTTTGCTATCTCCATCCGCACGTGTTATGTTGTCTTGGAGACCCTGGTCAAACGAGGATATACTAGGCGACTTCTTCCCAATAAATCTCAAATCCTCAGCGACTTAACAGTTATAATTTCAGGAATTTTACAAATATTTATAAATTTTTAGACAATTTGAATCGCAATTCAGAAAATGTGGCATACGCCACAACTTGTATGAAGCATGTGACACAATATGTTGGTTAGGGCAAACCTCATAACCCAATTAGCTGAATATTTTCCCCTTTCTGATCATTTGTTATAGTTCATTTTGAAATGAAAACGATCGCAAAAACACTATTTCTTCCCTTTGAACAGAAAACCAGACAGAAACGTTCAGACAGAGAAACTTATTTGAAAAAAACTCTTAAAACGTTGTATCCACTGGATTTTATTTGTGAACTAGGTAAAGAGGCCGAAAAAGATAATAATCCCATTTGTATTCCGATTTAACTGCCTAGCACCTTAACATGAATATTACAATCTTGTACCTAATATGTCTATACTCGTCTCTCACAAAGATCCATTATAGCATACAAAAGAAACAAAATCCTAAAGGACTAGTTAAGGTGTAATCTTCCTCTGTGTCAAACATGTTGTAGCACGTCTTCTAAGTGGTTATATTCATTGGTTAAGTTTTATATCTGTGAAATACCAGTTTATTGCATGATTTATTCCTGACCCATGCCGAATAAATTGTTTGTTACATATTTAGCAATACTTCGTATATCATATAAGTAGTCTTAGCCTTATCTGGAGTTGTCTGTTAAGACCTATTTAGAAACTTGTCTCCGAGAGTTTATCTAGGAGGACATAAGAGGTTTTTATGGATTTTACTTTATCTACATCCCTGATCCAGTCTGATGACCTTTTACAGATGCATAAACTTCTCTGTTGATTATATATATATATATTATAAAAAGGGCCATCATTCCACAAAGCTGTGTAAAATAGATGTATAATGAATTATCCACATGTAGTTATTCGCTTCCAATCTGTTTAAACAACCAGGAACAAAATCTTTGAGGTAAAAGACCACTGGATTATCAGGGTACTTACTCTCGCCACAAAGTATATCATCATCACACTATATACGTATAGCATGGTTTGGGTTGACCTCTGAACTTCTTCAACGAAGTGCGATTGTCTACTGATTTAATCTACAAAGGCCTATGGTAGAACTCAAATACATCTATAGCTGATTTATACATATTGAGAAATAGATATATAGCACGCGTTTTGTTTCGCTTTTAACATTCGCAAAACAGTAGGCCTATACTTGTTTGCGTTTTTTAAGAGTCGACTATGCTTTGTTTGTTGTTTTTAGCACAACTTAAAATGCTTTTAAGTTGTCAGTTGACTGCATTCTACCGGTTGTTTTAACACGTCTTAAGGTAAAGTAATGTGCTGAGATAGCTGTGCGGAAATTTGTTTTGTTGGTTAACGTCGCCTTACATGTTATCTCGAACCTTACATCTATCGATTCGCCGTTTTATCATCTGTCTGATACTGTTTGGAATTCCAAACTTAGATCGCTCAGCGCGTAATTGGCATGGCCAGAAAAAAACTAACATAAAACAGACACAAAGTTAAATGCTGTTCACCGCCAGGGGGAGATAAAAAGGTGATGTTAGATTTGAAAAAATGTGGACTAGTGGACTAAATAGCTCCGGCGAGTGTGTAAATAGTAGATAGAGTCAGTTAACAGTAGGACTATTTTTCCACCTTTAAAGGGCTAATTACATTTTTCTGTTAGCGTAAGCTTATCGAAAACATTCAAATAAAGGAAAAGGAAAGACGAACACCGAGAAGGTCGATATAAAATTAAAATCTGCTTAAACGGAAACTCTTTAAACAATGTGCACATATAAGCACTGATGTAATTTTTCGCACACACATTTACTTTGTTCGTCAACAAATGTTTTTCTATGAAAATTGCAAACAAATATTTCAATCTTCACTAGAAAATCCACCATCGAAATATTTTAAATATATATTCAAATTCATTGTAAATAACATTTTTATAATGCATTGGTGTTAATGTTTGATGTGTTATAACCCCAGATGTCGCTCTGACTTTTGATTTAACTTGGCTAATTTATCACAGGTCTGCTGAAGGCAACTCTGCGTGAAAATCAAAAAACTTACCAAGCCTCAATGGACATAATATACTCAGTCAAAAAAAAACTTCACACTCATAAATTTCTAAATATTTTCTGGAAACCTAATACAAGAGATATTATTATTATTATTATTATTATTATTATTATTAGAGGTAAATGCGTTGTCCAAGACATCATGACCAACAACAACTCCGACGTGCACAAGTATGCAGTTCGT
>JAVFBW010113525.1:0-15952 GCA_034783835.1 Mopalia ciliata | reverse complement strand
TATGTAGATACTGTTCAACATTTCTACAATTTTCAAGAATCTGTGTTAGGACAAAAAGTTCATTTGTGTAAGTCAGAAATTGACTTGCTCCGAATATATAACCATTGCCACCAATTTTTAGAGGATAGACGTCTTATTTCATTTCATACTGCAGAAGAAACTTGTCATCACAAAGCTTAAAGACAACATGAAGCTGATATCCCCATATTAGCAAAACAACCATAAATAAAGCGTTTAATCCCAATCAAACAAACCATTTCATAATTCACAAGTTAAAACCTTAATAGTATATATCTAAAGGATTGTGTGTGTGATAAATTTTCTTCATGTTAAACTTCTCAGTTCTTTCATACTACATGTATTATTAACAATGATTTTATGTTTTCCAGGAGACCGCAATACAAATAGCGTATGCTAGCAAACTGATCTCTTCAGACGAAACCCTTATTATCATCAATGGTAGAGACCAGGTCAGTTCAAAGCATTTGCTCAAATAGTAAAATATTAACCAAAATGATTCATAACCTCTGACATCTGCAAAGATGACAATCTGGTTTACTATTGGAGAATGACCAACACGATTTATTCTAATTTTTTTGCAAGGCTTTTGTAAGGGAGGTTCACCATGTCTAGTGGTGCTGCAAGCCTACCACACATGAAGTGATTTTCTTAAAATTTTTAGTAGCCATTGGAGAATCGCTCGTGTGCAGTAGGCTTTAGTGACATCGTTATTTTGCATCCTATCTTAGTTTGTTGCCAGTGTTGTCAAGGGACGCTTTCTTTACCAATTGAGCTTACAGGCCATTATGCGACTTATTTTACCTTAAGTACAGTGTTAAATCCTGATCAAACATACTAGTGTTTTAATTTCTCTTGCTAGTGATGTCTAGATCTTTACTCCTTGGACTGGCAGGACATCATGTGATTGTCACAATGCCAAGTATACATGCAAATTAATCCTGAATTTATGTGGCTGAGCGCTTATAAAATTTAAGAAAACTGTAGCTGTTTTAGTAGTTTGACTGTTTGTCATCACAAAATAGTGTAATACACTGTGGCTTTATTCAACCAATTGATGGAGTCCTGTATTAAAGGGAGATAAGGATTTATAGGCAAAATTGGTTGTCAAAGAAAGATGGCTGTCAGAAGAGCAATTCTGTAGCACAAGTTTACTGAATCCTATTTGTAATAACTGATGTTAAATCGAATCCTATTTGTAATAACTGATGTTAAATCTGTCTTCAGGAGACGACACATGACCAATTAGAATACCATGTCAAAGATTTGGGACTAGATACTGAAGATGAAATACTTCACAAAAAAAGCTGGTGGAAACGATCTCCCAAAAAAAAGAAAAAGATTGGAAAATCAATCTCCCTAATAATTGATGGACGTACCCTGAGTTACGCTTTGCACTCAGACTTTGAGAAGTTGTTGATCACTTTGAGTATGAACTGTTCATCAGTAGTATGCTGTCGGACAACACCAATACAAAAGGTAAACCTAGTCAGAATCATGGTCTTTATTACTCTCTGTAATATCTTCTACTTTGAAGTTCACCAAGTTCTTGAGATTTTTGGTAACTGTGGCATACTGCTCAGATTGTGGTCCTTACTCTCTCTCTCTGTCAGTTGGGTGGAAACTTCCGGATGCTCTCAGAGCTAGTGGGAAACAAGAAACCAAGCCGATATGGGATTGCTGTCTCTAGCTTATGGCAGCAAAGGGTCGTTCCCTTCTCCCATTGGTGAAGCCCTCTGGCTAAGGGAAGCTTGTTTGAAGAGTAGCACTGGAGGAAAATTAAATTTCCAACAGTATTTAAACGCTGCACAATTGTCAACTACTGTTTGAATACACTGCTGTCATATAAGTGAAATACCCTTAAGCACGGCCTAAAACACCAATCAATCAATCCCATTGGTGAAATATCTGAGAGCATGGCATGAAACACCATTCAATCAATCAATCCCATTGGTGAAATATCTTGGAGCATGGCATGAAACACCAATCAATCAATCAATCCCATTGGTGAAATATCTTAGAGCATGGCATGAAACACCAATCAATCAATCAATCCCATTGGTGAAATAACTAAGAGCATGGCATGAAACAGCACAGCCCTGACAGTTATGTAAGTGAAATATCTTACAACATGGCAGGAACACAACAGCCCATATCATCATTTAGGTGAAATGATACAGCTAACATAAAACACCACAGTCCTGTAAGTGGAACAAGGAAAAAGCAATCAGAGATTGTTAAACAATATGCCCCCACCCCCACAGTCTACCCAAGACACACATAACTACATGCAGTACACCAAAAGTTAACTTAATGACAGAAACTTCACTGTGTGTTCAACCTGAACAAACCATGTGTTTAGTCTGGCGTTCAGCTTAAACACAATGTGTGCTCAAATCGTTACATTAATTTTGTTCATGCTACAATACAAGCCCCTGGAAAGGCAGCCTACAGGACATTTCTTTTGCCTAAACCATAAAAGTAGCCTAATGAGAGTGATGTCACTGTGTGCCCCACTTGAACACACTGTGTGCTCAAATGATTAGGTTAGTTGTTTTGATGTACTTTACACCAAAAATAGTAACGAAGATACAGCCAAGACAAGCTTATCGGATATATGGACACTTGCACATTCGCATATATAGTAAAATGCACATGTGAAATTGTGACAATTAACACAGTTTGTGGGGAATTTAGCATATTTCTTTGATTTTTTTTTCTATGTTGCACATCTGCATACATAGAAGAATGCACTATGCATGTTACAAAAGCTAAAAGACAGTAAAAGGAAAATCTATATCTCTCCCCCCCCCCCCTTAATAATGGGGGCATAATAATTTACCACATTACATGAAACGCCAATGACCTAACCATCAAGTATGGGAAATAACAGTTTCATGTTCTGCATATTCTCAAAGGTATTCAATTCATTTCTTGACTTATTTTTCAGGCTGAAGTGGTGAAATTAGTCCGAGATGAGCTAAAAAAGCACACATTAGCTATAGGTAAGGATTTTGTTCATATGCTCTGCATTTTGCTAGACCTGTATGTCTAAGTGCAATATGGGGGTCAAATTTATTGTTCGCTAGTTGACCTGAAAACATACATTCTGATCAAATTTGGATAAAAGAATTTGTGTGACTCGCTCATATAGCTGATGGTCAACCAATCAACAGCCCTGTTTTTGTTTGTTTGTTTTAATGTCGTACATGTATTTCACCTAAATGACGACGGATTGTCCACTTCACACTGCGCCTTGCCTCATTATGGTGGAAAACTGAGAAGAAACCCCGTAAAAACCACCCTGTGATTGCCGGAGCCACAACTGGCTCATATACCTGATGGTTGACAGACGGACCCAGTACATCAAAGCAGCATTAGGAAGCACACATGCTGCCACGAGCACCACCACCCTTAAGTTATTGGCTTTATCTGTTTCAGGTGATGGGGCTAATGATGTAAGTATGATACAGACAGCTGATGTTGGAATCGGTATCTCAGGACAGGAAGGCATGCAAGCCGTTATGGCCTCAGACTTTGCCATAGCACGTTTCAAATTCCTTCAGCGTCTCCTACTAGTCCATGGTCACTGGTGCTATGATAGACTGGCCAGGTTCGCTCTCTATATGTTCTACAAAAATCCAGTAAGTTTTGTTTTATTATTTATCAAAACTTATAATGAAATTTTAAATAATAGTTCTGCAGTTGATAAGTTTTTAAACAAAATAGCTTTTTTGCTCAGGACTGTATTATAATGCAGTCTTCACTTAGCGTTGTGTTGGAGTACATTGTAGTTCATAAAGTCATTTTGGCTTTAAACAGAACATTGGAACAATTTATTTAACACCAGAATTATTTCATCAATTCTAATTTTAATTTCGGTGTACTAATAGACTCCTAGGATCAACCGATTGAAATTGAATGTTTAATCAGTGGTATATTTTAGAATCTGTTAACTTACCTGATTTTTTACTCTACTTTTCAGCTGCCAAATTTTACAATATTCTGGTTCCAAATCTACAGCGGCTTCTCCGGCTCAATAACAATGGATTCCTTTTACCTCTTACTACTTCATATTTTGTTTACATCTACACCACCTGCTGTCAATGGGGTACTAGATCAAGATGTGTCCGCGAAAACACTTCTTGCTCGACCTGAACTGTATCAGACAAGTCAGAAAGGAAGAGTAAGTATAAACTCCCTTATATACATGATGATAAACCAACCGACTGAAACCATGGGGCTGCTTAAAATAGTATCATGACTGAAACCATGGGGCTGCTTAAAATAGTATCATGACTGAAACCATGGGGCTGATTAAAATAGTATCATGACTGAAACCATGGGACTGATTAAAATAGTATCATGACTGAAACCATGGGGCTGATTAAAATAGTATCATGACTGAAACCATGGGGCTGATTAAAATAGTATCATGACTGAAACCCATGAGCTTAAGGCTGACATTTACCAGATTGAAAATGTTCAATTAGGCTATGAGAGGAGGCAATAAAATTGTCCACTTTATTTTGAGTATTTAACATCACTCTTAAATAGTTTCAAAGTGTCTATAAATGTACACATATCTGTTCAGAACTGACAAGCACTTCATTTTCAATCTTTGTGAATTCAGAATTTTTCGCTTTAAACAAAAAAAGTCGGATTTTTTAAAATTGAATTTCATTCGTTGTTTGTTTTGGTGGCTCTAATCTGACTGATGAACCTGTCATTGTAGCCCTCTTTACCACCTATATTTAAATTAATAATGAATGCAAGATTGTGTTAAGCCTTGTTCTTACCTGTAGCTCCGATAAAGACTCAGCCCGCGGCCATGGCTCAGTGGTAGTGAGTGCGCTTCCTGAACTGAACATGCTTCGATTTACCGTTCACAGGTTGGAGTCCGCCTTTTGACCATCAGGTATATGAGCGAGTCACATGTTGTGGCTCCAGCAATCACGGGAGTGGCTTTTACGAGGTTTCCTCTCGGTTTTCATATAAGTGAAATACCCTTGAGTACGACGTTAAACATCAATCAACAAACAAACAAACCGATAAGACTCAAATCAATCAAAGCAAAAAACCATATATAGTTTTAAAGACAATACCTGAAAAGTGATGAAAATGTATTTATGTTATTTGTAGAGTTATACCACCCTGTTATTTTGGACTTATGTTCTGGATGCAATGTACCAGAGCTTGATTCTACACTTCATTCCCAACCTGGTAAGTTACCTTGATAATTCATAATGCTCAGGTGTTTGTTGTGACAATATTATGGCATGTAATCCAACAAACTTATTTTTCTAGTAAATTTTGATGCTTTTGAACTGAAAAATTTATATTCTGCATCTCAGACTTTAATTTCCAAGTGTTTTAAATAGCTTCCAAAATAGTAATTTTTGGGCGAATTTGAGGTGTTATAGCGATCTCACAATCCTGGTACCGCTGACACCTAGGGGGGGTTTCCTTTACCCATCAAGCAAAAGAAAAAAAATCACTTAAGTTTTTAAGAAGCAATGTTCATAAGCAAAATGAAAATAAACAGGCTTATGGCTATGCAGTGAGTTTAAAAAGTTCAAAAAGGTTATAGTTTTGTTCATTTCATGAAATGTGGCAGTGATGCTAGATGTCTGATAATAAATACACACGTTGTAAGAGGATTGTTTTGTCTGGTTGTAGGCATATTCTGGGAGTGACGCGGGTCTATATGAAATGGGTACCACCATAACAGTCTGTCTCATCTTAACCATGCTTCTGTTCCTGGCCATTGAAACATGGTGTTGGGTAAGCACACCTCACAATAGAAAAAACATGTCAGGAAGACCATAGCCAAAAACAATATGTAAACTCATCTGAATTCAAACCCTTTCTGGGGAATTTGTTTCCAAGTTTGAACTCACAAAACACAATTTTGATCTTTACGCTGATTACATGTAACTTTGGGTTTACATCAACCAAAGAAATGTGTACAAGATATTGTTTCCACGATAAGTTTTATTTATACAGTACATTAAACCTCAAGTTTTAGAACAATCTTGTGGAGAGGTGTAACATTTCTCAACTGTTGAACAAATAATTTAGGGGACTACGGGCCAAATGTCAGTTTGCCGACTGGTCGATGTGTCGGACCATTCCATAAATTGCCATTCTGCCTTAAGTCTCCTACATTATTTGTTGTATTAAACTGAATTTCCAAAATAATCGGTAACTCTTTACTAATGAATGAAGCAAATGGTATTTGCAATGTTTACAGTGGAAAGTACTACCAAGGGAAATAACTCAAACATTGTCCACCAATATTCTTCTCTTGGAGAAAGTGAAAGGAATGATGAGAATGGTTAACTTAATGTGCATTGTTTTCCTCCTTACAGTGTCATGGGCTATTGCAACAGTGACCGCTAATCTTGTGTTAATTATCAGGTTGTGGAAGCTATAAATGACCAATAACTTCTATTTGTTATTATTAACTGTATCTTTTCAGACCTGTTTCCATTGGGTGATTCTAGTCCTGAGTTTTCTTCTGTTCTGGATATTTGCCATCGTATTGAGTTCTATATGCCTGACTTGTGATCCTCCGTCCAATCCATACTGGGTCCTACAGAACACAGTAGTCTCCCCTACCCATTGGTTACTCGTCTGTCTGACTTGCACTCTGGCTCTTCTGCCAAGGTAAATATGGGATTGGTTTGTTTGTTTGATGGGTGTTTAACATTATACTCAGGGGTATTTCACTTATATGATACAAACTTGTCCACTCCACACTGTGTGGAGAGCTCCATAAGTTAAGTATTTGATGTCCCACCATTGCACTGTTCAAGTAATGCACAAAGGATATAAGATTTGCATGATAAACCATCTGATCCTAGTCACCGTTCAATCAAAAACTTGCATTAATCGTTCTACAAATTTATGTTTACATGATGTTTATTCATAAATGACCCAATTAATCTCTAAAAGAGAAAATGGTGAAAAAGTAAATCTTGGTAAATTTAGTGATATTAAAAGGCCACATAGTAACTTTAGTTTGTGGTTTACCGTTTCACAGCTCTGCAGTTTTCTATTTTGAAATGTTGCAAAATTGATTGATATTAAATCTCTGTTTTGTTAAAGGGTAATTTACTCACATGACTCGACTAACAGCAACAAAACCATAATGTCGGATTGCTAATGTCCCTCCATACCGGAGTACATCAGTATACTTCACTTATACTTCTCTGAACTAAAGGGTTTTGTCACAGATAAATATGATCGAGTCTGTCTATTGACCATCAGGTATATGAGTGAGTTACAAGCTTTGGGGCTGGTTTGCCACTGAATAAGGCAAGGAACAGTGTGAAGTGGAAATCTGTGTCATATAAGTGAAATACCCTTGAGTATGTTGTAAACCCCCAATAAAAAAAAACAGAGTCTTAAAATTAGTTTACGATTATGTTGAAGACAGTTACCTGATTTAACACTTACCTGATTTAACACTTACCTGAAAAATCTTGAATTTTTCCATTGTAGGTTTACGTTCAGATGTTTCCAGACTAGCTTATTCCCTGATGAAATCCTCAAGGCTAGGCTGGATGAAAAACGGGGTCTCATCAGTCCACTCAGGAGATCTACAAAAAAGAAATCAGACAAAATTGTGAATGTAGAATTACCTGCATCATCTCCTTCATTATTTCAAAAGCAAAATCGCACAGTAAATGGGCACAGACCAACTACTAGTAGTTCTGTTGATGTCCAAGTGGAGACATTATCGTGGAGTCCCAATTCCAGAGGTTCAAGATCGGACAATTTGGAATCCAAAGAATTATGAAGCTGATGCAATATTTATATACATATTATGCAGAGAATATGTGGTGATTAACTCTATAACTGCTGATAGAAGGAGCTAATCAAAGACTCGATCAGTGAAACACCTTTTCTATGCTATAATATCAGGTTTCCTGTTGATCAGAAACCAATTTGTGATACATTATTTTTTTGACAACTTTTTTTTTGTGCAAATCTATTATATTATGACTGCATACGTTTTTTTACTGGTGGATCAAGTCCATGTGATGGTAAAATTTGCTGTTATTAAGAGAAGTGGATATTAGTTGGTCATTATAGCGCAGTTCAATTGAAGACTCTGTATTTTCCTTATGTAAGTACATGTATCATCTGTTATAGTACTAGTAAATGGACATACATGTAAATCCATGTTAACTAGATATACATGTATTCAGCAAAATTCATAACTGTGAACACCTTTTACTAAAATTATCAACAACTTTTTTTTTTACCGTAGTGTAGGCTAGTGCTAAAAATTGTATAAAACTAGTGGCTTTAATAGTTGACCAATGATCAAACAAATTATTATAATTCCTGATGTGCCATGATTTAAAGGGTGTTGTTCAGACATTGATCATTCTTATTTGCTCAAATCAAGAGGTTAAATTTTCTGTGGCTATTTAATTATTGTACTCCAATCAATCATATTACAATTAGTTTATTTTTTAGTTAAGAACATTTATCTGGCTATCCTTTATTAACCTGTAAGTATGTTTGAGTTTATCAGATTGACCATTTAATCAGTCATTCTGTCAAGCACCTGCTTGGTAGGTATAAATGTTGATTAATATACATCTTAATTAATACCAATTTATGTCAATAGAAAATCCAAGTTTGACGGCATACTTAAAGTTCTTTATCTCCCTGACACCCAAACAAAATTAACAGGACAAATACAGGATACTCTTGTCAACACCCTGTTCCTCTTTAGCTCTGAAAGCATCAGGTCAACAGGAAGCTCCCCCCAACCACCCGCCCAAAACTTGGAGTATTTCCACGGTTTGATATTTTTGAATTCAAAGGTTATTTTTCTTTATGCCTTTCAATTTAGTTTTAACCCATAAGCTTACAATAATTTTGAAAGGTTAACTGCATGCATCCAGATATAGAATACAATTGTGGTGTAGAAAAATTTGAATACATGTATATATTTTCTAAAATTCACAAACAAACACAGTCCTGCTGTGGTCCAGCACTATTTGATGCTGATCTTCAAATTATTGGGCCCTAAGGCTAAGGGTAGTTTGTTTGAGGAGTAGCAATGCTGTCTGTTCTTAGCACTGGAGATAAATTAATTTTCCAACATTAGGTAAACGCTTCACATCTAGGTTGTACCAGTGTTAATTATTGTTGGAATACACCACCTTCATATAAGTGAAATACCCTTAAGCATGGCATAAAACGCCAATTAATCAAATTATTGAGCCACTTCATTGTGTGAAATCCCAAACTCAGCCTTTGGGTAGTGAAGTTCTAATTATTGAGCCACTTCAGTGTGTGAAATCCCAAACTCAGCCTTTGGGTAGTGAAGTTCTAATTATTGTGCCACTTCAATCACAAAGTATTTGAGATGTCCATGTAGGCGTGTACAAAATGTGATCTCGTTTTTTTTTATAACTTATCTGCTTCAATTTAATTTTTATTTAAAATCCTGAACCTTCAATGCACAGATTAGCTGTCACAATAATGTAGAATATTTAGAACTAGTCCATATCATGTAACCAATGGTAACTTACACTTAACTGTGCAGCTGATAATTAAGACAAACATCTGTGAACTATTTAAGGGTATGAACTGAATTTATTGGTCAACTTTTTGTGATCCACATCCCACACCAGCTTTGTGAAGTTAGTAGGCACACATTATATTTATATATAAGAAAGCAATCACACTAGCACAGGGATAATCGAGGAATCCTCACCTGTCCTAGAAAACACACCTGATTATAAATTATTAGAATCTATCAGCTGGTGAATCCTGTACATGTATAAGATACTTTTATGGTTTAAGTATGCTGTTATTTTCATCTGTAAATACCACAATAAGTTTTATAATCTATAACGACCAGTATGCAAATGAGACGTTTTCATATTATATTTTATAATAATTAAGCATCATTATATATAAACTGTGAATTATTTATATTTATTTCCGCGATTAGGATACTGCTTAAAGCCAGTATGTATTGGACTATCCTGGTAGTGGCTTTTATTATATATTAAGTGGGAAAAACAAACATGACTTTCTGTGTTTTTTTATTATTTTAATACAGATTCAATATCCATCTTTGGCTTTTCTTTGCCAATATCATCAATATGTTGTATCTATCAAGCAAGACACTCATCTTGCATTTAAATATCAGTTGGAAATGTATAAAGTATCAATAGTATGTGCTTAAAAAATATATTCCCAGGTTTATGAATACATCAACAAGAAAGAAAACCCCAATATTGAATAATTTTTTTTATGCAACAAACTTGACAGCTGTCGATATAATACATAGACTAAGTAAACATAAAATATTGTAGGGCATATTTTAATGTCGATTTGAATTGTAACTTTTCTAGATCCGTATTAAATTAATCTACATATACATGTATATCACGAGAAGATTTATTATGAGGATTTTGTAAGAAACATATTTTATAACTTGATGTCTTTGTTTTCTGAGAGATATATTCAAACATTATAATGAGGCAGTCAAATCTGCAGTGCCAATAGGATTTGCTGCTTGAGAATGGTTACCTATTTAACACATTGCTCCTATGTCTATCCAGTAATTGCTTGAGAATGGTGACCCATTTAATAAACACATTGCTCCTATGTCTATCCAGTAATTGTTTGAGAATGGTGACCCATTTAAACACATTGCTCCTATGTCTATCCATTAATTGTTTGAGAATGGTATCAGGATTGAAACTTGTAAATAATAAAAATTGCAGGTGAGAATCCGAATACTTTAATGCCTTATAAATGAATTCAATGTTCCTCAGACATGTGCAATTATTGGCTAAGCACCATATATTTCACCGGTAACATGTACATGAAGAACATTATAGATGACGATAGGGGCCATTTCTTTGAAACCAGACCCCGTGATTATCATATAAAGGTTGTTCTCTTTGTTGCAAGCGACAAGCTGAACACAGCACACCCTTTAGCGCCATCAGGTAATGGCAATTCTACTAGCTGAACATTGTGCCTTTGAAGCATCAAATGCAATTTAACATTATCATCTAACAAATTATTTTCACATACTAGCACTGTTCATGACATCTTTATTAAAATTTTATTTTCATTATATGTTATTAAAAGTGTTCATCATATTGATATAAAATCAGTTTTTGTTGCACTAGTGTAATTTGTTATGATCAAGTTTATCTTTTGTGTTATTTCTTTTCATATATTTTAGTTGCTCATGTTATTTTTTGACTTACTTTGTTTACTGTTTGTATAACAAGGCATAAATATTTTATTTATATTGGAGTCGTGTGTATGTAGATTTTGAAAAATATATATATGTTTAAAATAAAAATAATCACATTTCCTTTGGGGTAGGATGGGATTATAATTAGAAGGTGGCCTATAAAGAGAAACTTTATTAACTATCATTTATACTAATCCCCAACAATTTGATGAAAAGTCCATCCACTATTAGTACACCTGAGCCAGAACTAGATATTCTCTCTGAGTAGTTCCACAGACGATGTCATTATGATTATCAGCAGTTTTTAGACGGCAATAAGTCAGTATAAACATCAACAAGGCCTGTGTTGTTATCTTTTCCAGCATTACTTTAAAATCAGTCATCTAAAATGTTGTGAGATATTCTAACATTTGCATTTTCTCTGTTTTGCTGATTTGTTAAATACATAAATCTGCTTTTGTGAAAAATAAAACAATATTGCTTTAAACTACAATTTTCATTAATAATTGGATGACAAAATTTGTCAAAATGAATGGCAAATTGTAAATTAAGATGAAGACCGCAAACAAAATTGGGGAAACTCATAAATCGGTCCTCCTAAATTAGGTTTGAATAACCATGACATGGGGTAACCCTGATCTGTACGTTCTCCCTAACATCATAGGCCTGTTAGGACAGTAGTCAATACCAAAAATTTAATAAATATGTTAACTTATTTTATGTTTGTATGTTTAAAATAAAAGAACACATTATTTCACCTGGTGTAAGGTACATGTAGATTCTGGCTGACAAGGTGGTCATCACCAGAAGAGGATGTTAAGGCCAAGGTGAAAATCACAATTCATCTACCGATACTTCACCTTAACTTTAAGCCAACTAGTTAACTGATGTTAAGTTTATTGTACATTGTACGTCTTAAATATTATGATTTGCAAAAAAAATTTGTATGTTACTACTGTACATCAGTATATGGATATGGATGTGTGTGGTGAACAAAATTTATTTCAATTTGTAACAGGTGTTTTTTTAATGTGTTTGGCTTAATTCAAACTTTGATGAATTAATGGTTCTCTACATACAACTATGACCATGACCAAGTTATAACTGGTGATCAAACTTTATCACCTGATCACTTCCTGTCCATTGATACCATATCCCATGTGAAGTCATTCATTTTTCTTTTTGTTAATGCTTACATTCAGTGGTCCCTTTGATTTTATAAGTTATGAGAGATATATTGTTTGTTGGAGTGGGGTATAGCATCAGATTATCCATTTCACACTGTTCCTTGCTTAAATACAGTGAAAATTCACACTGACAGGAAACCTTGTGAAAACCATAGTTCTAGTGTGTAAAGTTTGATCCTGTTCCACTAGCTGGTCTATAACAACAAACTACTAAGTGATGGATATAACAGGATTTCTTATAAAATCTTAAATGTCTTTCCACAGGAAGATTTTCTCTGATTGTGTCTTTATTAAAAAATTTATTTTTTTAAAATTTAGCACATTTGGTGAAAATTATACAGGCTGTGTAAAATAAGACAGGAATAAAAAAATTTGTTTGAACTTAAGTTCTTTTTTTCAGAGCTTATCTTTTAATGTAAATTGACGTGATTGTATTTCTTCTGTTAATAATGTTATGTGAAAAGTATATAGTTTATGTTATGACCACATCCCTAAAGGCCATTTAAACATAATTTATACGGAAAAATCATATTACAAAAGCCTTACTATTTTATTTTCTCATACTTACAAACCTTTTTGTAATCTCTACTTGCGAGGGGACTAACCATACCTGACAGCAATTTCTAAAGGTATATGTTTATATAATGTTTGTTGTACATGGCCTGGGGCCTATTTATCAAAACTGATTTTGACTCCAGTAAAATTCATGAATAAATATATCTATTTCTGTTGATTCTTTTAAATGGTATTTAATATCTGAAGATTTTCTTTTTGACCAGCTCAATGTCTCTTTAAGTTATCAACTACTACTGTCAATACAATAGTAAATGCCGTGTACATTAGCAGCATAGTTATTACTCTATATTTAAACTATTATGTGCGTGATGTGATCTCCTCTATGCTCTTATTGTCTTATGTATGTACCTTTTAGTTTACATTCTTTTATCTGTTGTGATCTTTGTCAAAGGGACTAACCTGTAACTAAATCATACTATCATCATTGTCTATAGTACGAGCATACTTGTATACTGATCTCCTCCTAGAGGTATTTAACATATTGGCGGGTTCAACATTTTAACCCTGGTTGACAATATCTTGTTTTCTAGTGTATTTCATTTGATTCACCATTGTCATTAAAACCTAATGTTCATTTTCAAATTGCGCTTTTATTTTATTTTTTGGGTTTAGTGTAATATTGCCTTTTAATCCCCTTATGACGACGGATTGTCCACTTCACACTGTACACAGCTTTATTACAGTGGAAAACCGAGAGGAAACCTAATAAAAACCATCCCCGCGATAGCCGGAGGCACAACGTGTGACTCGCTCATATACCTGATAGTCAACAGGCGGACTCGATCCTGTGAACAGTAAATGGAAGCAGGTTCAGTTTAGGAAGCGCAGTTGCTACCACTGCCTATATCTATGTCGACTTGAAAAGGGTGTTTTCACATATTTTTAAAAAAGGGTTTTCAGAAAGATTTTTTTGTTTCAATTTTCTTAGGCTAAACATGTAGACAAAACAGTCAACTTAAATTGTTCTACGAAAAATTTCAGCAACCGAAAACATAAAGCTCCATGGTTTTAGCTAAAGGGCTGTTCTAATAAATAAACAACTTTATTTGGTGTTTTATTTATTAATTAACATTCTGAGAAACAAAAAGTTCAGAATAAAATGTCTTTTTTCTTTTGACATAATTTTAATTCTTAATAAATTTGAAAGTTAATAATAGATCTTACTCAAGTCAATTATTTGTAAGCCTGAAATATGTTCCTACCTATATTCTATGTGATAAAGACCTAAGGGGACCCAGGGGCCAGCTAAACCCTTAGTGATCAACTACAAATCGTACCATCGATAGATTTGTTTGTTTGTTTCTTTGATTGATTGGTGTTTTACCTAAGGGTATTTCACTCATATGGCGATGGATTGTACACTTCACACTATTCTTTGTCTTATTAAGATGGAAAACTCGGAGGAAACCTCGTTAAAACCGCCCCTGCGATTGCCGGAGCCACATCTTGTGACTCACTCATATACCTAAGGGTCGACAGAAGGACTGGATCCCGTGAATGGTAGATGGAGTATAAGATTAGCAAGCGCCCTCACTTAGCCACTGCTGCGGGCCCTTGTTCCAATGAACCTTCAGTCAAAAAAGGGAGACTGACAATTCTAACAAACATTTTTTTTCTATAGGATTGGAAGTTGCCAGTATGGCTACTAAGCACAGGAGTTATAGTATATTATGTGGTAGGTAAACAAGCAGAGGTTGTCAACTGGCACAGGTGGATACTACGGGAGGAAAGCCAGATAGTAGACGGTCAAGTATTATTGATTACTTTGAGCATTTTCTTGCCATGAATCTTATTAACAAGTTCACAAGCACAAATTGAAAATATTAAATGAAAACGGAAAACGTTTACCTGGCAACAACGAGTGAGGCACCAAGCTTGTGTAGGAGTAAACTCATGTTGGCACCACGAAGCCCGTGAACATTTTGTTGTCTTCTTCGCCGAAGGCTAAAATAAACAAACAAAAAAATAAGTAGATAAAATATAATATAAAAAACACGAAAGGACAAGGAAACACAAGAAGTAGTGTGATAGTCAAATTATTAACTCTACTGAGATGTTAACTGAATTGCTGTTAAAATTTCTGTAAGGTTGATCATTTTTCCACTGAAAACCAGTTTAACTGTTGGAAATGTAACAACATGTAAACTGTTGGAAACGGAAATAAAATGTATAGTGGACTTCCCGTTGCACTAGTGTTCTGAGAGTTATAGGTGTTTGCAAAAACCGATATGTTTGTGATGTCTTTGTATTACTTCCCGGTATTGTCCCGTCTGTGCTCGTTTTTATGTTGCCCCCTTTGATCCGAGAGCATCAAGGCAGCAGTAATCTCCCTCCCAATCATCTGGTAGTAGGGGCTGTACTTCCAACTATCATAACATTTTCCTGATTGGCAGAATAAATGAAATTGCATAACCCTGGCCCGATGTGCTTGTTTGTTTGTTAGTTTTTTTGTTTGGTGGGGTTTAACGTCGTACTCAAAGGTATTTCATTTATACAACAACGTGCCAGCCCAATGGGTGAAGGAAACCACCCTCGACACCACTGTCAACAAACAAAGACAGGATGGGACGAATACAGGACGACAACAACAGGATGCAATACAGACATCACACACAGATCAGTTACCTGTTCCCTAGCTTTAGCTCTGAGAGCACCAAGGCAACATGAAGCTCCCGCCAACTGCCCGCGGCCCGATTTGCAACATTAATTGAAATGGTATTCGGTTGATTTATAGTAATACGTACTGGTATTACCCTGATTTACAGCAACAATACAAATGGTATTACCCTGATTTACAGCAACAATACAAATGGTATAACCCTGATTTACAGCAACAATAAAAATGATATTACCCTGATTTACAGCAACAATACAAATGGTATTACCCTGATTTACAGCAACAATACAAATGGTATTACCCTGA
>JAVFBW010113524.1:0-25726 GCA_034783835.1 Mopalia ciliata | reverse complement strand
TCCTCAGTGTGAAGTGGACAATCCGTCGTCATATAGGTGAAATACCCTTTGGTTAAACCCCAATGTAGCAAACAAACAATTTAGGATGAAAGTCCTATGCAAATGAAGGTTACTTGGTCACATAGTAACTGTACTAGACTTTGTTCCGTTATGTCTTATAAGAATAAAGGTTTTATTTCTTTTCGGAGTAATATTTCTCACATGCGACCATGACACTGGTGAGTGTAGGTACCCGTGATGTGACAATACCCGTAGCCAAACTAATGAGTAAACATATTAATAACGTTTCAAAAGATCGCGTCCAGCGTTGGGTGGATAAAATACAAATGGACTCATTCAAAAACGAGAAATTGTTTTGCTTTACAGTACATTAGACATATATTTGCTGTTTCAAGTTGTGTAGGTTCAAATAACGGTAGATTTTCATCTTTGGACAAAACTAGGGATAATTGTGTATACTACACGTCTTCAGACTGAGGAACTCTGGATGGAATGGTTATATTTCTATTATTCATTGGTTATGTGCGTGTCTGAGTGGATTGTCTTTGTGGCGGTTATACATCCTAATGGCGGTCATGACGAGGGCCTAAGAGCCCGGCTCATATCGATTCAAGAACATTTTGCGTGGACAAAGACTGGCGGCTTAACATTCACAGAAAGGTTAATGATTCGCCCAGGGCCAAGTTATCTTTTCTTGAGCATTGTATTTAATGATTCTGACAGTTAAAATGATAAAAGTCAAGTGTATGATTTAACATCTTGTTAGATCATGCGGCCATGCACTACAATACAAAGTGTTAAACACACACCATTTTGTGAAGGAAAAGTAAATACGATTAATCAAAGAGTTTATAATGTCGTGACAATTTGAAATTAAAAAAATCATGTGACTGATTTTCTTTTTCGTTTTGAACCACAAAAAACATGAGGAAGTGTGACAAAAGCTTTAATCTGATATGTTTCAATGGCCTCTTTTGACTGTCTTGTAATCAAGGCCTCTGTTTTAAATACTCGCTCTAATTGCTGTCAACAGAGACAAGTTTATGATTTAAAGTTATACAAATTAAGAACAAAGAAAATAAAACTCCAGCCTTTTTTAAACAAGATAACTATTATGATGTATTCTAGGGGTATATATATATACATCCCATTTCTCCTCTGGCTAAGAACGGTATATTCAAACTGTATCAATGCGGTCAGCTGAGGAGGAACATTTATTTCCCAGCAGAGTATTTGTATATAAGCTTCACTTGAAGAGTTCTTAAACCAAAGTACTTTAGTGGTGCCTTCTTTTATTTATTTTATTTTAGCTTTCTTAAATCTTAGCTCAAAATGCTCTGCAACAGTCTTAACACACTTAACATTTTATGGTTGTGCTAGTGTCAATTATTGTTGGAATACACCGCCGCCTTATAAGTGAACTATACTTTTGCATATTGCAATCTTATAGCTGTATAGTATTTGCCAGACAAAGACATCCGGAGCATATTAATGTAGCTCGAAAACCGCTTCTATCTTTAAATAGGCTTTATATATACTTCACTGAGGTACTTGACTAGTAGTGCATTAATATAATATTAGTTAATAGAAGATACTATACCTGCTATAGTGTATAAAGCAGAATAACGAGTCAAATTAAATTGTGTCTTTTTATCTTGAAATTGATTGGATAGGCCGAGGCTAAAACTTAATGCAATAGTTCTTTTCTTTTCCGCAAAGTGTTATCCAAAGTTTCGGAGGACATTCGAAGACCTCTCCTTTTTAGCCCTTTTTTTCGTGATATCTGTAAAGCTTCATGTTTTAATTCTAGGCAATTACTATTCAGACGAAGTCGAATAGATTTGCATATAGCAGGTACTTTATTCTGGTAGGCTTTCTTACGCCGTATCGATTACATGTATCACCTGCAGGTTCGATCACTTTATCTCGAAAATTCCAGAGAACAATGTTAACCAGGTCATTCGAGGCATCCGTTAAAGAGTCGTACACGTCTTGATCACCCTCTTCCGTTTGCCCGACAGGTGCCTATCAACGGCATCTTCGCTCGACTGAAAGGAACCCTGCTTCCAGACTTGTTGTTTCTTGCAGAAGACTAGAGTTCTTTGGAGTCCTTGTCGTGTTGATGCTGTTTTAATTTAAGACCTATCATATCATAAAGTTTGAAAACCCCTCTAACATTATATATAAAGGCGAATGAAGAAAACCAATCCTTAAAACGGTAATTAAGCAATCACACAGGCACAGGGATGTAGATTTAACGAACCAATCAAATGTACGAAGATTCATAAAATCTGTAGATGAATACGAATTAGGTACCAACGACTCCGTGTCCTCTGGCTAAAGGTAGATTGTTTGGTGAGAAACAGTGCTGTCTTTGCTTGCCACTGTAGGAATATTAATTTGGCAACACTATCAAAACCCTATGGTTGTGCTAGTGCCAATTATTGTTGAAATATATTACCTCCATATAAGTTAACCATCATTATTATTAAAGTACGATATGTGGCCCAGTAGTTGGATTGGATACAAGATCACGTGACTTGGCGAAAGGGCTTGGTAATACACAAAGCTATGGCGTGTGTTAAGTGACGTGAAATTGTCCAATAATTGTCCATGTTTTTGTTGAAAAGTTTACCTTGCCCGATCAAGTCAGTGATCACCAGTTTCGATTAACGTTCTCGGTCTGTTATTAATTTCCTTTTATAATTCGAAATTTCAGTCAGATACCTCTGGAACTTTCAACGGTTTAACGGTTAACCGTTGAAAGTTCAAGAGCGTATCTGACTGAAATTTCGAATTCTATAGAAGACAGGGTGTTGCTCAAATCCTCTTAATTAAACGATGCCCGGAAATGACATAGCAAACAACTAAGGGAGTGGGCAAGAAATGCTTCTTTATGTTTTCTCTACATTTCTATTTATCGTGTATGCAGACATCTTCATTTATACTTTTAATTCAAACAAGGTAGTATATATGAATAAAAAATTTAAGTTTTTTATTTCTGAACATGGGCCTATATGGAGTTAATTTGTTTCGATACATGATCGAATGATACGTGTAAGGCTATCTGAATGTTGTTTATGACTATGTTTAAAATATGATACCATACAGTTATACCGTTTACTAACTGATTGTAAGGGAATATCGATTCTTGAACAAGCTGAACCATCCTTGACGGCGACCCATTGATCCGAAACGGAACTCAATACACACACGCTTTCTGTCCAGTTCTTTGCTGACGTGAGGATTCTTGGATAAATGACTTTTGCCGCAGTTGTAACCAGTGTTCAAACTTGTATATAGCAGGACTTAGAGTCTTGATTACTTTTGGAAAATATTGTATGTAGTTATTAAATATTTATTGGTAATGTTATTATTTATGAGATAAAACAATATAAAGTTTCAAGTCCAATGGTTCTACCTTTTTCGAAACTTTGTATTTTGCCTCGCCGTTATTAAACTTTTGTTCAGTAGCTTTTACAGTGTTTTATCGGCATAGGCCTATACCATACATCACTGTGTCGTATTCACAATGGCTCAAGATTGACGCCCTGTAGCTAAGGGCAGTATGTTTGGAGAGTAGCAATACTGTCTTTACTAAGCACTGGAGGAAAATTACATTTCAAAATTATGAAAACACTTTACATCTTGGCTGTGCTAGTTTCAGTTTTTGTTGGAATACATCACCGTCATATAAGTAAAATACCCTTACGCATGGCGTTAAACACCAATCCGTTCAATTTAGTGACAATTAAAATATGTAAGTACACTGTAGGTATTGTTGACAAAGTCTCCATGGGTTTCGCTACAATGTTAAAACATGTCTGGGATATGTGAATCGACTTAATTACGGTTATGTTTTAACTAATGTCTTTCTGACTTTCTTTGTACCAGATTGATAGATTCGTTGATCGATAGATTAATTGATTGATTGCTTGATTGATTTATTGATTGATTTTGTGTTTTGCACTGTGCTTATAAGACGTCTGTGTAATCCAACAATAATTGACACTAGCACAACCATAACATTGTTTCCATAATGTTTGAAAAATAATCTTGATCCAGTGCTAAATAAAGACAGCATTGCTACTCTTCAAAGAAACTGCTCTTAGCCAAAGGGCTGTTGTTAAACAGAAATTGCCAACGAATTAAACCATGTCCTAATCGTGATGAAAAGATCTCCCCAATTTCGACTGCATGTTTCACATCAAAGACGAAAATGCATAACTGCCCCCACTTTGCACGGGTGGAGGGGGGGGGGGGGGGGGGGGGATTAGTAATGCGTCCGCCAATTCTTCCGTCCCAAATGCTGCTAACACAATAAGTTGAAGACAAATTTACGGATTAACTTCAAACTTGTACTGTCGCTTCCTCCTGTTAAGACGACGAATGGGATTACATTTCACCAAATCTGGCAAAACAATAGGACTGCCGTTGCGTAATTTTGTATTATTTATGTCTGTCATGTTTGTATTTATTGTGAACACAGTTACTTGAAAACAAATCATCCCGTTAACGTTATGCTTAAATCGTTTCTTTGTCCTGTTAAGACAAGGGCTGGGATTTCATTTTACGAAATAATGCTCAACACATTTCCCGGCTTTGAGTAATTTTACATCTTCATTTTTGAATGTGTCATAAACAGTGACTTTGAAATAAATTAACTGATTCACATCAAACTTGGAATACTGCATCTGCTGCTTGTTACAAGGACAAATATTGGTGAATTCCACTAACTATCGCGAGGGAAGAGGAGCGGGGAGGTCAGCTGGAAGGGTGCCGGGCTGGGGGAGAGCTCCCTGTTGCCCTGGTGCTTCAAGAGCTAAGGGACAACACGAAGCCTACCTGTTTGTAATATCTGTGTATTATGTACTGTGATTGTGCTATCTTGTCTGTGTTTGCTACCAGTGGTATCAAGGGTGGTTTCTTTAACCCATCTGGCTGGTATACCGTCATGTGAGTCAAATAACCTTAAGTAAGGCTTATACCCCCAATAAAACAAAACAAATCCCTGAATACCAGGCACTGCATATCAATATGAAAGCCTGCAATTTTAAAGCCTACAAATTCGTTCGAATGCGCCTCGAGACACAAAGTTAAAGAAAAAACAAATCATGATAATTGAGAAATAAGCCTACTTAGTTTAATTGTCAGCTGGGATATATTAATGAGCTGGCCTCGCTGAGCCTCATTGTTTACTTCATATCTGCTGAAGATGGTGCGTAAATGTGCGCAGTGTTTACTCTGTTCAGTTTCGGGAACAGCTCCGCGTAGGGCTAAGTATTTGATTTAGGTTGTTGATCTCTGTCGAGGCCATTGAGAAAACATTTAATACCAAATCACTTATTTATAGTATAATGATTCACTAGACATGAAAACAAATGATTACCGCGGAGGATCCAGCTACTGATGCTAGAAATGCTGGAAAGTCCCTTTGGCTTTTCATTGACAAAGTTTGCTGGTCGCTAGAGTGTGTCCACATCTGGAGGCGATGTTTGAATCTATTGTTAAACAATGAATAAAATCATACTTGACTTTGCTATAACAGCTCAAACAAATCATAAGGTATGCATGGAGAAGAAGCAGGCGGGCGAATGATTTCAGCGTCAATAATTCCTCAAGTTAAGTATTTGCCCGGGTCTATACACGCCGGCTTTGTATTCCACATCAGCAACACATTACTGTTTTATCATTAAAGAATAACGAACGGAGTCTGTCAGTTGTAGTTAATAGGTTTGTCTATGAAAAATTGATGAGCAAGGAGAGGCAGTCCAGCAGCCCGGAGCACTTTATGTCTTCATATCACTATTTGATGACCAGTTCAGCCGGGTTACCAACAAAATAAGATAGCCAAGGTGAATCAATCTCGTCCAATTTGATGACAGCAGTGAAATGATTACATCTGATACAACAATGATTTAGTGTTAAGAACGTTTGTTTCTTCTGCTTTTGAAAAAAATGTGGAATGTATAAAGGGTATAGCTTCAAGCTGTTGATTAGTATATTCCCCCTGCCATCTGGAATACTCACACCACAGTTAGATTCAATAGTTCCTGTAAACAGACACCATTTCTTACAGTTAAAGCTCAGGTTTCTTTATAGATGTGCACATTTGGCTAACAGTATAATTTGAATAGCTTAAAACAAACATAATCGAGTAATGTTAAAAAATAATATGTTTTACGTTCGCCCCAAAATTTAATCTCTTTGCGAAATATTAGTTTAAATATTTTCCCCACAAAGTAAAATTATTTTTTTTTTAGTTAATGCCAATTCACAAAATTCCTTTCTCAAAAAATAGCGTTCCTCTGGTTTTTCATGTCAAAGCTGCTATGTCAATCCTTGCACTGTCAGACACTGTCACAATAAATGTAAATGTAACAAACAATGGGCACTCATTGCTTCTCTGAAGTTACCACATGTGTTTAATGGAATATAATTAGGAGGATATTCTAGAACTATTTAAGTTGTTCTTCGTAAAATTCTGAAAATAAGAATGTATTGATAAATCCTTTTAATGGTAGGTACGTCAGTTAAATAATGCACAAACAAAAAAAAGTGTTGCTCATTCGGTTAAGCTTTAGACAGTGGCACCCTGTCCAATATATACCGCACATAGAACATGTTTGATGCGGACTGTCAATCTTGGGGAGGAGAGACATATTTTAACAAGGATCGTTGGTTGCAGCTCTCTCTTCAGTTCTCTCTCCAGTTTTCCATAAAATGGCAGCAATATAAAGTCATTATGTAATTGAAACGCTTGATTACGATCATAAATAACCATAAAGATAAAGTAAACATCTATTGTACTGCAATATTGGCCGTAGGTCAGTTGTAATTTTTTATATTACATCAGACTAGGCCAGTCTCTATGGTATCCTTATTAATCATCTCGCAAAACGCCTTAACGAGATTTTTTTAAAAATCACGCTAAATGAATTTTTTTTACATATTTATATTCTCCAAGGTTGTCCCAATATATAATTAAACAAATTTTGTACTTAAATTACTTTGCTCTATAATTGCTTCGTGTATATAACCGACCCAAGCGCAATTAGCATTATTTATTTGTCTTGTTATAAAGCCATGTTTTATAAGTATTGGTTTCGTTAGAATATGTCATATATTGATTTGTTTTATGCTATTTTCGTCTCTAATTTGATCTCTTTACTGTTCATGGACGACATTCGTTTTGTTCCGAAGCTAAAAATGTGGTGTTAACTGTTTTTTGTTTGTTTTTACATTATCACCGAATGTATACGCCTGTGTGTACTGGAATAGTTATTTACGAAACGCATTTACAGTTTGTTTAAGCTTTAAGCGTTGAGGAAGAGAGGACACGTCAAATCCCCTCTAACCGAATTAAAGCAGTTTGCGTTCTAGCCTCTGGGTAGCAGCTGATTGTCTTTTGAGCACGATTGCCGACTTATTTTCAATTGATTTAAACTTCAGAAAAAGGAAAGAAAAAAAGAAAGATATAAACATGCAGATTGCGGACTGTTGAAGGCAGTTAAGTGGCCGGAAGCTAAAGGGTGTCTAAAGTGAAATGGGTCGGCGGCGGGTGGTTGAATTTGAGTGACTGCTTGTTGACATAGTCTGTCACTTTGTTTGACTGTTAGTTACACCTCTACTGGACCATGCAGGAAGAGCTGACAGTGAACGCCGACCGTGTTATCCCTCCAGGATAGATGGTGATAGGCTTGCTATTAATTTACATAGAAAGGGAAAATGGAAGTTCACACCTTCTAGCTGGAACCTCCCAAGAAAGCGGACTTGAATTATCGAGGAGACGAGGTGGTTGTTTAGTGTTCACTCCTTGGAGACGTTTCCTTCACATCTCCACAGTTGCCTATTTTCACACATCGTAATTTCTCCATGAAATAAGTTTGACGGTGTGGATACGTTCCCTAGTTTTCGAAACACATTAACGGCTTCTAGCTGTAGCACTCCTAGATGTTGATTTTTCTCAGATCCCATAAGTCATGGCTAGGGCGTATGGTGTGCTGCGACCACGTTTATTCTCTCATACCCGCTGGAGACTGGATTAATCTGGGTTGAGTTTGTACCTGTGAATATGAATTTATGACAACATTTTAATTAGAACATTTTAATTATTGTTGCTCAACTGAATACAGATTTATAGTTGTAATAAAAAGTCTTATTTTTGGATGAATTCCAGTTTTATCGGATACACTAATCATAGAGAGAAGTAAACGTTAAAATTATTATAATCCCAAAGTAATGATATAAAAACGATAGAACAAATTGTTAACGTCTACTGCTTATCGAGCTAGGAACTTCTCCGGCTACATCGGTAAAGCGTTTCACTTAAGTAACCACTCGGCTAATGGGCCGTCTACGGTTACGCTCGAAAACACCCATATGCAGGAGGCTTTACCCAGTTTTCTCCATCTGCGTGACGAGACACTTTTAGTAGGCCTACGTTGTTAAAAACAGGCAAACAAAATAAGCGTTGCGCAGAGCGAGAGCGAGTGTTCCGCGCATATGCAATTAAAACTCATGTTACGTCAGTTTATTTCGCAATGACTGAATTTCCAAGATTGCTTTTTTTTTTAAAATACAGCTTCCATTATATGATCTTTAAGAGTTCTTTTTTCTTTCCCTGTTTGCGTCCTCAGTCTGACATAATCCACCAGAGCGTCATGGAGTTGATACATTCCGAGGACCGAGAGGAGTTTAAACGTCAGCTAACCTGGAATTCAAATCTACCAGCGGACAAAGCCGACATGCCGCTTCATCAGATTCTACTGCCAGGTGACTATATAACAACACAACACAACACAATCACATTCTACCTCTATTTAAGTCATAGAGTCACAACACAACACCATCACATTCTACCTCTTTTTAAGTCATAAAGCTCAGGGCTCTCACCCAAGACATGAACAATAATAATAATAAAAGTTTAATTTCATGACGACCACCAAAATAGCTGGTCTACCTTCAACGCTTGAAGCCCTCGTTATAAACCAATAACAACAAAATTATAGAAAACTTAAAACAATAAAATGATAGCAACAATTATTTAACTTAATACACAGTTAATTGACATATACTCACGTTATTGAGTACAAACATATACATTTTAAAAAAATACATCCCTCTTTTTTTTGGGCATAGAATTTTTTTAGGTCTCACTCCAAACCCAGTCTGTAAGCTCTGTTGGTTCCTTGTATAGGTTGGTAACATACAACATGACAACCAATTGCCTACACCAATAGAGGTATGCTGTAGCATGATTAGAAAGTCCCTGTGTCTTACACTCGATCTGTGATATTCAGGATTGTCTCAGCTAACAGGGCACGACAAATTGTAATTTGAATAACATATTGTTTCTGTATAAAGATAACGTAACACCTATGCAATAAATCAAACAATAACGGTTTCATTATAGTTGATGTTATAGGTTCCAGTTAATATATACATCGACTAAGATTGTTAGAGAAATGATGAAAGAAACCTGTCAAAAACAAGACCAAGTTAGTCGAAGCTTCCTCTTGTCCTTGTCTTATTATTGTTGGTTGCCAGTGACGCTGAATATGTCGACCACACAATCAACGAATTAATCAATTGGTCGATCGATCAATCAATCAATCAATCAATCAATCAATCAATCGGTCAATCAGTCTACCACTTAAAAAGTTTACTTATCAATAAATCAATCAATCCAATCAACAAATCATTCAATCAATCAATCAACTGGTTTTTATTAATTTTCTCAGAGAATTTATGCCAATAGATAAAGGGTGAATCAAAATGAGCTCCAGATCTGCAGAAATATCTCGAGATTGTAATTCTCCTCTAATTTCACGAATTGACGTTGCTTAGAGCATTATTGTCTGTCTGCTTTTATCAGCTGCTGTTACATCAAGCCCGACAGCAAAGCGGGTAGTTCTTCTGAATTGATTCTCTGCTAACGTGTTCTGCACCATTTAATCATAACCGTCAACATCCAAGACACCGCTATCATTCTCATAACCTACATCTTGAGGGCTTTATATTGTCTCTTTGCAAATGTTCATCGTATCGAATATGCAGTCCAATACGGGGAAGACTGTTGTTGAGTTTAAGATGATTATGCGAGGAGATCGGCTCCACCTGTACCGTGGTATGAATGTCTTAATGCCTACATTTACCAAAAAACACTCAGGTATTATTTTGAATAGACCAGGTGCTTTAACGGCTCCCTGTTTAATTTATTCCTCAAAGACGGGGTATTTTAGACTGTAGCTGCCAATAAAGTAGAGCAAAGTATTTCTCCATATCATTGTATTAGATTTGTTAGTTGAAATTCAAACGTATCACGTGTTCGTTGAATTGGAAGAATCGCCGACAAGTATGGTCAGTCTAAATACACCTTGTATTTATGTCACAGAGAGCTGTATTAATTGACACTCATCTCTCTTTTATACCAAATATTATTCCGTCTAGATTGACTGTTTGATTGGTGTTTTACGCCGTGCTTTAGGATATAGAACACAGTATAGAAGATTTATCAGTATTTATTGTTTTCAGGACAGCGAATTATTTAATTCTCATTCGTTATTCATTATTTCTGCCAAATGATATTAATGCAATGTGGCTGCATACCTGCTATTCATTGGATAAACAAAATTGGAACAATTCGCCTCCTTACTGGATAGATTGGTACATTATGAAAATAAATTGCTTAAAAAAAATACAAATGAAAAAAAAAATCAACGCTTGATATTGCTCTAACGTTTACTTCTCTAACAAGTACAGCACACAAAACATTTCTAAAAGACTATCAAATATGCCAAATAGTGTAGTGTATGGTGTAGTTAATGGTATATATTTCTAAATATGAATCACACTGGCATAGGGTCGTAGATGAAATAAAACCAACGAATCATCTCATTATACAAGTTTCTTAATAGATCTTAATCTCAAGTTGTTTTTGCGTAACCTACAGACATCTCGAGAGAAGGTAATTACCATGTTATTGGTATGGAAAATATTTGATAAATATATGGTCAACGGGAATTTCTGTATGGGTTGAGAATAAAATCCATCAGAAAACTAGTATTTCAAAGAAATGCAGATAGTTTATGTGTGTTTTATAGAAAAATGTTTTAAGACTTTTTTATTTCATTTTCAGAAAACATACACCATCTCTACCGATCTTTTACCGTCAGGTTTCGATGTTTGCTGGACAATACATCGGGTTTTATTGTAAGTCTACCATTTGTTTTTTTTTTCTAAATTGATTGTAAATGAGATTTGTTCCTAAATGTTGAACTTTGACTGGAATGGTATCTCTTATTGAAGGTTTCTACAAATTCAAGTGGAATAATCAGACTGTACCAACTATTTTGAAGTTATCTTGGAAAATGGCCACATCTGTCTATATTATAGTAAGTGTAGATATAAACCTTCATGCTTATAAACACGAAAACGTCTTGTTGTTTGGTACAATAAACATGGTAATCGTCATTGATTGTTTTCCTTCTATCTGATGAACAGACGTTAGAAATAAGTGGTTGGATACGCGTCTTACATGGTCAAAATGTTAAGACTGAAGAGCCACAACTTGCCATGTTCGCCACCTGTTGTCCTTTTGGACCAATGTCACTGCTGGATTTACCATCGAGAGACCTTACCTTCAAGTCTAAACATAAAATGGATCTATCTCCCATATCTATGGACAGCAGGTAAGAGCCAGTATGTTGTAACAGGTACATATTTTAATGCCTTGATTTGATATTCAAAGTATGTGTTGGTGAACAAAATAATTTGAAATTCTTCTTACAAACTGTTTAATTTAGGCCTATGATTTTGTTTTTCCCATGATCATATATTCAAGTTGCAAAACTATAATTTGCCATTTCTGGCACTTTAGTTTTAAGCAGACTACATTTTCCAAGGCTCTAGAAATACGAATCATGTTAGAAACCTCAAATTTGTACCATTGTAAAGAGCACAATCCGATGTGAGATACACAAAAAAATCAACTGGGGTCGTTCTAATCAAATTTTCATTAAAATGAGGCACAGTTTACGAGTTCAAGGACTATTCTACTCCGTCAACTAATTAAGTCTTATCGTTATTGCACTTCGAGAAATAAAGTATGAAAAATGCCGTAAATTTTTGTTGTTGACATTTACTCATTTTGCAGTATTTTAAGAAATAATAATTGGATTGTCACCACATTCATATATATGTAATCCGGAGTTTTTCAGCTTTCCAAACATATATACATTACTATGGATTAATATGCAGATTTATAATCTTCTGTATAAGAGACTAAATATACTGTGATTCCCACTGAATAATTTCACATAGTAGACCAAAGCCACAACTCCCAGAGACCACAAGATACCCATGTTAAGTTTCTATATTTCGGTTTATTAAACCATCATCAGGAATGAAGAGACAGTCAGGTAGATGTTATATATATAGTACAGCGAACAAAACAATATGATTACTAGCAGTTTATTTAGAGAATGTATTACTAATTTACTATAGGCCTAGAGACTAAATACAACCGGTGTTCTAACAATCGACCAAGGGATCCAGCATGACCTGAAATATTTTCTTGATACAGATTCATGAGATTCATGGTTGTATTAAGCTGTCTGTAAAGGCTGGAGTTGAATCGTTTAAGTTGTTTAATGTATCCAACGAGAAACCTGATTTATTTCTCCAATTTTTCATAAGGTGTGAATATGGAAGTGATAATTCTAAGTTTTCAGTAATCTGAAAGAAATCCCAGCATCAAATGATTAGGAACCTTTCCTCTTTGTTTATGATGGTTAATTTCCTGATTCAGAAGCAGTTAGTTCTAATCAAATACTTGTTTGGTTTCTGTTATCACGTCAGATGATGGTAATAAAATACCAGGAAATATTGCATGCCATTACCTCATTTGATATTTATGTCACATATAGTTCAGGATCATATGTAGTAGGATGAAATGTTTATACATTTAGGTAAACTTATTTGCAGTAATAACTTGTAAAAAGAATTACTTCCAGCGATGACAAACCACTGTTTCTGTAATATAACCTCGAAAAGACGGATGGCATTGGCTGCCATTTGCATAAATACATAATATTGTATTTATAATGTATAACTATAAAAATCGAAATTTATATGATTGCCTTCTTTATGCTTGGATTTCATTAGGGGTCGGATGGTATTTGGATACACAGATCGGGATTTAGCCACAAAGATGGGGTATGACCTCATCCATCCAGACGACCTGTCTTACTTCGCAGCCGCACATCAGGAATGTAAGTTTTCCACACACTTGAAGCTAATTTTTCACAAATTCGTTTACTGGGTCATCATTTTTTATGTAGAAAGTTTCTAATCTGTTTAAACAAAACCTACATACTATGTTTGTCTGGTCCACTTCACCGAACCATCTTGGCTTAAAAACGAAACCTTGGTATTGTGTAATATCGCTGAAAGTTGTAAGAGTGAATGTAAGTTTATATGGACATATCCAGTTTGGACTTGGGTTAGGGGTTTGATCATTCTACAGAAGTTTATCTCAACTGATCGTTGGCGTGGAATAGTTTTGTTCAATGGACCATTGCAGAGTTTATAAGCGCTTATGTTAAATTACACATAACCCTTATCACTTAAGTCAAGATTTTATTCCAAGGAATGTTCTTGAGAATTTAGCTAGAAAGTAAGATTATCCGTCGATTTTTTATTATTTTCGACATCCATGTGCCATTCTGATTAATTTTGGGAAATATTTAAATTTGAATTTATTTTAAAGCCATTATGAAAACTTTCATGCAAGTCCTATGACTTCCCTTCAATAATGTTCTCCAACCTACAGTGTTGGTTGTTGATGAATATTATTTTCTGTTGAAATGCCTTGATTGTCGTTGAACACTGTAATACGAAATGCATTGATTGCCGTTGAACACTGTAGTATAAAATGCATTGATTGCCGTTGAACACTGGTATATATTGCCTCGATTGCCCATAAGCATAAGAGTATAACAAAATTTAGCAACTTACATGTCCCACAGGAATTTTGAATCCTATTTGTGTTTACTGATAGTTTAGTGAGTCTGCCTGTAAAGTGCTACTTTTTTTCATTGTCTATTCTGAAAGCCATACCGCTTCCATTTACATATTTCATTGAACATGAATCTCTACAAAATTCCTTGATTGCCGTTGATCAGCGTTCTCAAAGAAATGCCTTGATTGCCATTGATCAGCGTTCTCAAATAAATGCCTTGATTGCCATTGATCGGCGTTCTCAAATAAATGCCTTGATTGTCTTTGTACAGCTACTCAAATAAATGTCTTGATTGTCCTTGTACAGCGTTCTCAAAGAAATGTCTTGATTGCCGTTGTGCAGCATTCTCAAAGAAATGTGGTGTTTGCCGATGTACAGCGTTCTCAAAAAAATTTCTAGATCGCCGTTGTGCAGCGTTTTCAAAGAAATATCTTGATTGCCGTTGTACAGTGTTCTCAAAGAAATGTCTTGATTGCCGTTGTACAGCGTTCCCAAAGAAATGTCTTGATTGCCGTTGTACAGCGTCTCAAAGAAATGTCTTGATTGCCGTTGTACAGCGTTCTCAAAGAAATGTCTTGAATGTCGGTGTACATGTAGCGTTCTCAAAGAAATGTCTGGATTGCCATTGAATAGTGTTTTCTAAAATAGTCATGCTTTTTGTTAAATATTGTTGTCTACGAAACACCAGCCGATGAACATTTTTATGATCGAAATTCCTTGATTGACGTTGAACAGTTGTCTTAAACAAATTCTTTGATTTTCGTTGAACAGCGTTGTTCAAAACGCTGACCCTTGGTAGATCATGCCATTTTTCTGTACCAAATACCTTGATTGCAATCGAACACGTTTCTGTTCGACAGTCCTTGACTACCTTGACAATTCTCTTCACTAAGATCTAGCACCAGTTCAGCAACACAATGTAGGCTTATACCAATGTGTTTGTCGGTTACATAATGTAATAGCGCAAAATGAATTGATATTATTCATTATTTTGGTTCACTAATGTTCACTTAATGTTTTGGGAACCATAATATTTAATACATTTTTTTAATAATTTGATTTTTGGTTTACATCTGCAGTAATCAAGACGGGAAGTTCTGGATTAATCGCATACCGATGGCAGACTAAAGAACTCAACTGGATTTGGCTTCAATCAAGTTGTAGAGTCGTGTACAAGAATAGTAAACCAGATTTCGTCATTTGCACACATAGACAACTCACGTAAGGCGCTTTACAACTTACTTAGATATATCAAGGTCTTCACTAACAATGTGCTAGTCATAATCATATAGGCTACAATTCCAAGGTCGTCACTAACAATGTAACAGTCATAATAATATACGATTTCAAGGTCGTCACTAACAATGTAACAGTCATAATCATGTACGATTTCAAGGTCGTCGCTAACAATGTAACAGTCATAATCATGTGCGATTTCAAGGTCGTTAATATGAATTGATAGAATTGTCTTCAATGGTTGGATCATGTTTAGTCAGCTTGTCCTGCAAAAACATAAACTATTATTAAAAGATTCTTTCTGCTTACACTTAGTTTACAGTTTGTCAAACATCTTGGGGGCACAGTGTGCGCTTCCCAAACTGAGCCTGCTTCACCGGTTCGAGTCAGCCTGTCGACCCTCAGGTATATGAGCGAGTCATATGTTGTGGCTCATATGTTGTGGCTCCGGGAATCGTGGGGTCGTTTTTACGAGGTTTCCTCCCGGTTTTCCACCGTATTAAGGCTAGGTGCAGTGTGAAGTGGACAATCCATATAAGTGAAATACCTTTGAGCACGACGTTAAAACCCCAATCAAACAAACAATCAAACATCTTGGACAGACTACGCAGGACTAGAATGGCCGACTTCATTGATTTCTTTGGCGGCAATTTATGTTTACCATAACAACTTTACAGGCAATAGAAGATTTATTATTGCGGTCTACGATGTAAGGCTACAAAGAATAATCGTATAGATAGGCTAGATAGCAAATTCCTTTTGAATACAGAATACCAATAATTGAACCTAGTCATAAATGGTAAAGCTCTCTCAGATGATAAATAAATTTTTCTAATATTTTTTTTTTCTTACAGGGAGGACGAAGGACAAGATTTGGTAGTGAAACGTGGCAATGAATTTAAGCTACCTTACCCATTACTAGACATAGATATATGCTCAGGGTTCGGGTTTTCTGACGAGGAAACCAGCCCTAAAAGCAAGGGAGGAAAGAGTAAAAAGTCAAAGGCACCATTACGAGATTACCTTCAGACAGGGCGGAAGAGACGATGTCCCTATCGGGAACCATTAAATACGATGAACGGCTATGGCACGTACCCCGTCATAAACTCTTACACTAGTCAGGAACCGGCGGAAATCAAGCCTGACTTTGTTTATCCATATTCCGGTGGAAATTATTCTATAGACACAGATTTATACCGAGCTCCGGGATACCATTCATTCTCAGGAACAAGCGTTTACCCTAACACAGAATCGTATAAACTAGAAAGCGACAAACATAGTTATTCTAATGGTTATTACCTAGACCATAGACAATACCCTCATACCCTGTCCTACCATAACAATGGCTATGCAGATCTCATGGTTCAATCTACAAAATATGGCTACGATTTGCCCAAATATGGCATAGACGGTTACAGCTTAGACCTCAGCACAAAGGTGCACTATGATGACAATTATAACACCCATTTAGACTCTTTTCGTAAATATACACCTTATGATTATACGGGCAATCGAGTCAATGGCCATTTGGACAGCATGGATCTAAGGCATTCCACTGTGTATAACCCGTCTATGGTTACAGGAGTTGGCGATGTGAACATTGCGCCCGGAACAACACCGTGTATCCCATCATCACCACTATTACCACCTGAGCATCATAACACACAATTACTTAAGTGCGACATAGCCCATTCTGTGTTGCAAGGGGAAGTCAAACAGCGCTATTCTACCCAGGCTGTAGCGAGTCCCGGTCAGAATGGAACTGCCATAAGAAACCTTAAAACACAGTCAACGTTTTTGCCATACCCACAACATTCTGTGATTAAAAGTGTTAGCAATAGAGTTTTATCGCCAGCAGTTAGTGCTCATATGGACCAAACAAGCTGCTCTACTGATGAAATCTATTCTCAGAATGGCCAGGCCATAACGAATAGTGCTAGCGAACCGTGGATGTCGTGTACTAAGTCCCACAATGACCGTAAACTTACCTCAACTCCACTCTCGGACAGGACATCGCCGAGTCATTCGTCATCTGCATCAGTGTTGGTGGCCAGTCCGTCTAGTAGGCAAAGTAAACTGACTGACCTGGATAAAGACGTTAGCATTATGACAACCATATCCAGTTCAAACGTGTTAACTCGTTCAACTCCCACCTCAGTAATCCACTCACCAGAAAGGCTTACGCAGATCAGGTGAGACCATTATCTAGTGATTCCTATATTCAGTGCCGCCAAGAGACTATTTGGGTCCCAGGGTAAAAGGAAACTTAGCCTCACTTCAAAGGTCCTATAAAAGTCCTAAGGGGGGGGGGGGGGGGGGGGAAATAATAAAAAAAAAAATGAAAATGAGGCAAGAATCATTTGAACGGCCTAAACCTGTAGTATGCTAAAAATAGGCTGTAATAATAAACGACTCAAACAACATAAACAACACCGTTAATAAATGACTTTTCTAAATCTCACAGGTCTTGTGAAAGTCAGAAGCATTCTGGGAATGGAATTCCTGTTCCTGTGGTAAAAAGTTCGCCTTGGGCGCAGCCCCTCACCCCACAGGCTTCTTATGATATGAAAGATTGGTCATCTCCAGCACTGGATAGCTGTTCTAACCTTCAAAAATGTGGCATAGATCGTTACCTTACAGCGCCAGCCAAGCTTAGAGTCGGATTCGACATGCTGTAGCAGGGTAAATGATTTTATTAAACGTGTGTAGAGTAATATTCAGTCGAATTGAAATCGGATTAAAATAGCTCCAGTCTTTTATTTATCGCTAATATTATGGTCTAATGCAAACACTGGCCAACTAGGGTTCAACTAGGTCAAGCTTGCTGGGGTTCACCAAACCCAGCTTACAAACACCGAGTGAAGCCGAAACAAGCTAGACATGCATAGTTAATGTATTTTGTTAAAGGTTTTGATGTATCAACAAATTAGACTATGCTGGATACAAACATCCAAGTTCCAGATCGTCTGTAGAAATAACCGGCATTTACAAACCTATCCCTGGAAGCCTCTTTGTGATTGGTCAATTTTGCAAACCAAGCGACACCATTCGGTTTGCGTATAAATCATAATATTAGCGACAAACAAAAGACGGGCGTTATTTTGATCAGATTTTAATTAGATTGGATCTATATTAATACTATGGATATATTATTGTTAAATCGTGATAACTAGTGTTCCTTCTGAAATCGAAGTTGAATGATTTGCACCAAAGATACAAATTGTCCATTCGAATAAATGTGTGAAAAGAAGAAAAATATAACTGATATTTGAATACGGCATATCTCCCCACTAGGAATCGCTATTATCTCCAATTTATTTATAAATATCGAAATAATAATCATATAATAATAAAAATCATATATGAACTAGTTGCTGATAAAATGCTTGTGCTTAGTGATCTTGTTTGATATCGGTGTGGGTCTGTGATTAATGTTACAAACCAATAAGCTGTCAATTTGTAATCCCCACTCTATCAATTTTTTTACAGGTATATTTGGTGATGATGCTCTTTACCACTGGTTGTGATTGAATATACTATTTACACTTAACAAGATTGACGACGGGAAAATCTTTCCAACGAGAACTCTGGACACTCTAAGTGCTTCGTATTGTTTTTTAATGAGATTGTGTGTTAGCTGAGGACATACTATTTATACTGGTAATAATACGTGTCTGACAATACTGTATATACTCTCATGAGTCACTGGCTATTTATATACACTGATCCAATTGTGACGGCCGCTGATAAAGTAGGGGAGATTAGCCGCGGATGACTAGAAGAGGTGCGCTTCGAAGGGAACAAATTAGCTCATGTTATTAGGGGTCTCTCAGAATTCCATTGTTTAGGTCCTATCGAAGACAGCGGACGTTTAACTGACTGCCTGTTAAATAGCGTTGTCTAAGAGACCAATCAAACTTTTATGACAATTCAGACTTCAAAATGGCTAACAGATGATTTTTATCAGATTTTAAAAATCAGCCATCCATTGCAAATCTGTATTACTTTATCAGCAACTGTAACAGAAGGGTTTGTGTATATATAAAAAGCTGCTGATACATGGGCCTATAATTTATAATAATATCATTAATCGCTTATAGGCCCATACTTATCTACCTATAGCTGTCCAGATCAGGAAGCAATGAATCTCATTTACAGTAACACACTCAGTTGGATTGTACTGAAGCCGAAAATTATAATTTCACTATCCTCCATTCTCTCAAAAAGTATGTGCAACTCGGATATATACTCCGATCGCCGGTTTTCGAATACTAAAGAAAGTTACGTCACTATTTTAAAGGCGTCCTAATTTACCTTCAGACTGGTCTTTTGAGATTCTGTTTTCTCTAAGTTATTGACGAAATACTGCTCTTACATTTTAACTTCATTCGGTATAAAAAGATTATAGAAAAACATGTGAAAATAATGAATTGTTGGAAAACCGGTGCTGTTCGGAAACCGGTTATCGGACGATATCTATATAAAGTCTGATTTAACATGGAACGGCAATCCTGAATATTATCCATCTCTCATCACCAGTAGTTATCAACAACCACTTTGTCACAAATGTTAATAAGAGTTCAAACTATGAACGGTCTCAACTGCCTTCTAGTCACCCCAAGTTTCCAACTGCAAACATTATAGTATTCAGTTTTTTGTTTTTTTCTTGTTTCATTGGCAAGCTGGAAAGTCGGTGTTACACTATGTGGCTCATTAAATAAAACAAATCTTTCTCAAGCAAAAAGTGTCTTCTATCATTTTCTTTATGGCGTTCCGTAAGAAGTCTTTATTGGTTGTTCAGTACATCTGGTATGTTTGAGATGTTGCTTGGATTGTTTGTGCGGTTGCTAGGATTGTTTGTGCTGTTGTTAGGATTGTTTGTGCGGTTGCTAGGATTGTTTGTGCTGTTGTTAGGATTGTTTGTGCTGTTGCTCGGATTGTTGAAGGCCTATACTTGTTTACACATATACCAAAAAGCAATCCATCCAGGTATCTGTAAAATCGTCACTCTTATAAAATAAGTGCTAAAGTCATATTTACCGCTTTTGAGATAAATTTTAAAAAAATCCTGTACAGCTGTCTATGCCAATGCTTGACTTACGCATTTATCTTACTGAGTTTCAACATATTGTGATGTTAGTTATCTAAAGTTCTCAAATTTTGTTTGAAAACACAAAACTCTTCGTTCTTTCTCCAATTCAGCCTACAAGCAATGTATGCGGTTAGCTGTGATTGGATAATGTCGATGGACTAGCACAGCTAACTGCACGCATGCATAGCACGTGTGCTGAATTAAAGAAAGAACGAAAAGTTTTGTGTTTGCAAGCAAAATTTAAGAATTATAGTTAAATTACATCATAATTCTTGGTCACAAACGGACGGAAGCTGGGTCGGCCCCTAGACTTGTGCCCGAGACGACACTAAACAGTCTGGCATGCGAGTTATAGAGTGGCTCAATTAAAACTGTATATTATTAATAAGGTATTGAAAACATCAGCAGTCAACAAAACATTTATTTCTCCACAAAGTAAAAGTTTCGAGTATATTTATCAGACATTACCAACACATTTGCACTTGGTGAAGGACTGGCGATCGGGGTTTTACAAGTGGACTTCAGTTGACTGTACAAAATCAGTTGACTGTCTCATGACCTTACTATCGCTAAACTCGTCGAGTAGGCTACACATGCCATATGAAAGTGCATCCTTGATCAGTACCACTCAACGTTGCAGAGCACAAGTGAAATGATAGGTAATAACAGAAGTCTATTCACTGGAAGTGTACAGCGCCCATGTAAGTGCATGTACGGCCCTTTGTCCAAAATCGACCTATTCAACTACTTGCCACCCGTCTTGTAGCGAACCATCAGGGGAGGTAATTTCAGAATTTAATCGAACACTTGCTCGTCAGTCGATTTGACACGGCTCTACCTAGCTGAGAGAATCAGCTCTGTCGACCTATTAATCATATTGTCATTACCCTTTTCGGCAGAGCTCAAAACCCATCCATGTTAAAAAAAGTGATATGACAATTTTGCATCCGACAAAAATATCGGCGGAAGGTATTACGGTGAAAAAATTGAATAAACATTTGACAATAATTACCTACCACTGTTGACACAAGTATAATCCGTCAACAGACCTAGCTCAATGAATAGGGCTAATTCCTCCGTCTTATTAGCCCTATACATTGTGCTACAACAGACCACCAGTTATGGGTCAAAATTCAATATTTGGAGTTGAATCTACTTGAAACCAAACAAAACTTCCGTTTTGTCAATTGTCATCCCTCGCGGACACAGGTTCACTTGACCTTTGGACTCGTATAAATTTATTTACGGTGTTCCGACGAAGCGTTCGGGATAAACCCCGTCCACATTTGGTAATTACCACCAAGGATATGTAAACTAACAATGACGTATAGCTAAAGGTCAATCATGTATTGCGCATGCGTTAGTATCATACTTTAAAAACAATGAAACAGAAAGTTGGCAACTTCAGTTGCTCTTCATGTCGATCATTCGCGTTATTACAGGTACCAATGAATTGGAAATATACATTTTTCAATCTTTTATCGATTTAATCTGGGATTCTATAAAGGCAGTCTAGCCTATGCCATGGCGCACGTCGCTCATTTAAGATTGTTTTGTTTGTTTGTTTGGTGTTTAACGACGTACTCAAGGGTATTTCACTTATATGACGACGGACACAATTACAGAACATCACAAACAAATCTACTTTCCATTACCCTTTAGCTCTGCGAACACCAGGGCAACAGAAAGCAGTCTCTTTTCTCGCCTCTTGCGATCGACCGAGGAAGCCGAGGGAGTATTCTGCAGGGCCATGGCCCACCCTCTCTCTCACGGGGCCTCATTTAAGAAAAGACGGATAATTTGAGTTCTGTGGTAGGCCTATAGGGTTAAGACTATAAACACAACTTTTACACTTGCCCTGAATCTAACCCTAATACTTATAGTAAACTGTGATTCCAACTGAATAATTTGACATAGTAGAGTAAAGTCACAACTCCGAGAAACGACAAGATACGCTGTTAGTTTATATATTTCGGTTTATTAAACCATCATCAGGAATCATACTAAACCAAATATCCAACCTAACCATAACCGGAAACCTGAAACTAAAATGTGTGGTTGTGGGTCCATTGTCATAGTCCAAATAGACCAGGGTCCCTGCCTCACATCTCATCGGTTACTGGATTGACGTTCACGTGTTCGGAGAATTTTGTGTGTTAAAACGTCCTACCTTACCTAAACCCACTCAATAATTTAACAGGGAAACCCTTGGTATGGAAAACAGCTTAATTTATTGTCATTTCCCATGTTATATGTACTTGCGACTTCCAAATACTTAAAGAATCTACTAAATAATTAGTTAAATAATTTCACAGATGACAAACTCATTATGAATTAAGCAACTGCATTGCCATGTTTTATGTAAACATTGTATAAAATAGTGAGAATCACTAAAATATTCCTAGGTTATTGTTAAATGTTGTACTTAAAGGCGTATCACTTACTATGCCTCAAACTTGTTGATTGCCACCTTAAACGAACTGCCAACAGGCATCTCGGTTTTATAAAAAAAAATAATGACGACTTTTTGAATAAGTTATCTGATATTCAGGTTCATAAAGACGTTACTTTATCATTACACTCGACGTAGAATCTATGTACATAAATATCGGCATTGAGGCAGGACATTGTTCTGTTAAAAATGCTTTCGATCGGTATCCCGACCCCCGTCGTCCGACTACTGAGATACTGAACTGTTGGAACGTGATGCTTTCGAGATATATCAGCTAATTCAAAGTTGTGCCCTTTGAGCCTACATATATCCACCAACTATACTATATGCCAAATCCTTTCTTCCTCCACATACTTTCAAGGGAATTATTTAATCACAAATAATAAGGTTTCCCAGAAATTCTAGCACTCTTACAACCTTTAATCATACAGGCTTTGTATGTTGTCTTTAAGGCCCTTGTCCCACGAGTGTAACAGTGCTTGTCCTCCAAATGTAGGAAGCACTAGATACTTACATACCAGATAAGGTCTCCTGTGCTGGGCAACAAACTAGAAATGTTTATTTTTTGATAGACTTGTGATTGAATTGTGCTTTAGAAAATGTGGTACACCTTATAACGTGTAGAAAAGTATCTGAAACAATATGTTGATGAAACCAAAAATCACCTTCGACTTAGAGCTAACAACCATTTGAGCTCCATTAGGTCAAACCTCATATCCTCAATAGCTACAGATTAAAATGTAATGATTTCGAGTTCAATGACCAAATATATCAGCAAATTAAAGGTTCTGCTATGGATAAAAGGTTTACTCCCAACGTTGCTTCCATTTTTATGGCAGAGTGGGAACACGAACCATTTGGAAACTGAGCTAAGTAGCCCCTAGTGTTGTATCTTAGATATTTGGATGACATATTTATACTCTGGCTGGCAGCATTCCAGAGATGATTTTGATATCGTCATTGTCACTCTTAATCAGCTTGATCCTATCCGAAACTAAAGCTCACTATTAGCTGTGATAGGGTAGATTTTTAAGGTGTTACGGTATACAAGGGTCCTAGTTTACATACAGTAGGGTCTTTGGATTTTAAGGTGTTAATAAATTCTACGGATACTCACCAACTACTTATTGCTGAATACTTTCATCCTTCACATATACCTTCAAGCGAATTATTAAATCACAAATAAATAAAGTTTCACTGAAATTCTAGCTCTCTTGTTACTTTCAATCAGGCAGGTTATGTTTGTTCTTTGTTCTGTTGTCTCTAAGGTCCTTGTCCCACGATGATATACTAAGCGACTTCTTTGCTAAATTAAATCCCAATCCCCAGACAACTGAAAAGGTAAAATTTAGACCAAGAGCTAGAATCAGTTCCTAAAACAAAACACCACGATCGCCCTGTAACAGTGTGAGGCGAGATGCAAACTAGATACTTACATACCAGATAAGGCTTCCGTTGCTGAGCAACAAATTAGAAATGTTTACTACTTGGTAGACTTGTGATTGATTTGTTATTCAGAAAATGTGGCACACCTTATATCTTGCAAAAAGTTTCTGAAATAATATGTTTGCGAAACCCTTCGGCTTCGAGCCAACAATCATTTGAGCTTCATTAGGTCCAACCTCATATCCCCAATAGCTGAACATTTCGCTCTTCCTGGTCATTAGGTAATTCAAGATCATTTTGTAATCATGCCGACTGAAAAAACACAAATTCTACCCTCTGAAGAAGAAACTAAACAGAAACGCTTAGAAACAGAGGCTCATTAGATGAAAACTTATTTAACAGTTTCATCTGGGAACCAGGTAAAGGGTTTAAACAAAAATAATGAATTCCAACTGTTTTCCATTTAGACCCGTTTGGTAGTCTCCTTTTACAGGAATATATTCATTTGTACCTGAAATGTTTACTCCTCTCTCACAGGCCCATTGTAGAAAACATGAGAGACAAAAATCTTCTCATAAAATAAGGACATTCAACTTAAACAGATCTTTAACAGATATATTCATTGGTTAATCTCTATATCTCTGAACTACTAATTTGTAGGTTGATTAATTCCTAATCCATACCCAATATCTTGTTGGCTACATATCAAACAATACTGTATACAACATATTAATGGTCACTGCCGTCTCTCCAGATGTCTGTAGGTTACCCATAACACAACTCAAGATTAAGGTTTCTTAAGAAACTTGTCTCTAGGAGTTTATCTTGAACATAAGTCGATTTAACGATTTTAATCAATCTAGAATCCACTAAATTCTGGGGCTACAATGATCCATGGCCAGCTGGCGAGGGTCGACCGATCAGACCCGGGTGGGGTGGCTGGAAGGGAGCTTTCTTTTGCCCTTTTTGTTTGAGAGCTTGTAATTGTCCTATCATGTATTTGGTGGTGGTTGTGGCGTCGATTGGGGATTCCTTCACCGGCATCGTGTTGGCACGCCGACATATGGGTGAAATAACATTAAGCCTGGCGATAAACCCAAATCAATCACACAAACAAACCAGCAGCCACTTTCACAAACTATCATACGACAATAAGAAGTCGTACCATATTTTTATGCTATAATTTAAAATGACGTAATTTTATCGTACGATATTTATTTATCGTACGAAGTTTAGTAAAAGTGGCCCCAGACCCGGGTTATTTATATTCAAAATTTATACGCCCTTCACTTGACGGGATATTTTATGGAATAGGATTGTGCGTCTGTCCGTCCGCGATTCGGTTTTCTTTTATGAACTTGAAATCGCTCATCAGATTCTGATAAAACTTCGTAGTATTCTTCCATGTAGCAAGTTATCGTATGGAATTGATTTTTAATTTATGTCCGCGTGCAGGTGAGTAGTATAGTCAGAGCAACTCGAGTCGCATTCGTGAGTAACTCGTGAGTCGGCACCGCACTACATAAATAGTAGTGAT
>JAVFBW010113502.1:0-15953 GCA_034783835.1 Mopalia ciliata | reverse complement strand
GACTGAAATCGACATACATCGAGATATGAGCTAAGTACAAATTTAATTCTGTACTATAAACTCCAACTATTAGAACTATTAGAACAACCCAACAATACCAGGTTATAGGCTATATGTGTGGGCATTAATTGTAGATTAATGTTAGGTTTATTTTAAAGGGGGGAACGATTGTCTTCATTTTATACTTAAATTATTTATTAAACTTTTAATTCGAAACTTGTTTTTGTGCTATTATATTTCGGCCGCCTTTTGTTGTGGGATGTATATGATCTTAAGTGTAAACAGATGTGAAATTCTTTTAAAAATAGGCTTCCACTGTAAGTAACATCTCAAAAGGAGTTCACTAGTTTGCATATACTTATTTGAGGCTTTTATTTGTTTAATAACATATTTAGATAAAAGAAGGTTTCACAATAAACATTTGTGGAAATCTTTTCACTATATGTAAAATAAAACTGTGAGTGGAACTCCATTGTAGATATGTGATATAAAATCATCAAAGACATCAAGTATGGACTTCTTTACATTTTCACATCCGCCCTTTTAGTTTCGTAAAGTATTTGTTATTTTCTGGCAAAAAGAAATCACGGAAACTGCATTTGTTTTATTTGCCTACAATTTCAACCGATTTCGCAGTGAGCATTACTACGTCTGATTCATCGGGAAAATAAACTGATGTAGACCGCAATAAAAATACTGAATATGAATAAACCCGTCGCCTGATATAATATTCACAATTAATTGGACATGATTGTTAATATATGGGAGTGTTTTCCATATAAATTGTTTGTCACATAAGTGAAAATCTTTCAACATAAGCAAATGAAAAAAAATTGTACATAAGTAAAATAAAAGTAAGACTAATTCGACATATGCAGAATAAAGGTAGAAGTGATAAAACGGCTTGCCATAACCCAGTTATTGGGAGTCTTGGCCAGTGAGAAGGCAATACACTCACCTACAGCCTGGTTTGTACATTCCTTTATCGGTCTGGATAAAGCCTTGGTGTCGTTCACTACCCACTCTAATGTTTATTCGTGTGGAAAATCGAAATTCATCTAAGCCGGTAACACTTAGAATGAAGGAGGTGCCAGGTATAAGTCTCTCAGGAATCTGTTCAAAATAAGATTTCGGAACACAATATCTTATGTAGCCGTGAAAGGGACATGTGGAAAAATATTTAACAATTACCTTGTTACAATGACTTATTATGTCGTTATAAAAAAACTAGACTTATTATCTGGATATTCCTGTGGACAACTGTATTTTTTCCATGTCGTTTTTACGGTTCCGTAACATTTCGCAAAATTCCACAATAAAAATCACTATAACACATCCAATAAACTTTCAAAAAGATGATCGGAAAACCCAGAAGAACTGAAATAAATTTAATAAGTACATATATTGAATCCTCTTGAGTTTAAAATATTAGTAGCCTATTCTTGACGGTACACGTATAGTTAAAGTGCTTCTCTGTTATGTGTGTATGCCCTCTGGCTAAGGGCAGTTTGTTTGGAGAGTAGCAATACTGTCTTGCATAGCCCTGAAGTAACTTTCCAACATTATGGAAACGCTTCACATCTTGGTTGTGCAAGCGTCAATTATTGATGGAATACACCGCCGTCATATAAGTTAAATAACATTAAGCACGGCGTTAAACACCAATCAGTCAATCAAACATGTCTTTATATGAACAACAGACACATTTTTTCAAATGATTTCTTGGAAATCTTGTGTCAGGTTTTAATAGTTATCAAAGGAAACCAGTTTAAATTATACTCACATAATATTTGATCAAACAGCCATTTTCTGAAAATGATAGCAGACGTTACCTGGATTAAATCGGTCTTGGTGGAGAAGAAATTCAAACAATAATTCAGGACGGATGTTTGTGTAAGATAAAGAGATTCTATATGTGACAGGGCCCTGTATTTTTATTTTTATTTTTATTGTTAATCTATTTTCCCTTGACCATTGTAGAAGTTAACTATTTTCGTGCACGACTGCTGCTTTCCTATTATTTTAGTACTAATTATGTCCCTTTGACCGTTCAGCCAGCCTCTCTTACTTTTGACAGCTGGAATTACCCATGTCGGAACATCCTTCGACACTTTCCGTACCGGTACAGATATCTCGGATGTGAATGGAAGCAATAATACTACACGAAAACGTGTAATGTTAACCGCCGGATGCTTTTGTGCGTATGCGTGGAAATCAACCAAAGTACTCCGCGGATTTGTATAAAACAACACACATCAAACAGGCCCGTTTCTAGAGTAAAATAACTTTCAAACAAAACACTATTTCTTTTTATGTATAACTTGTTGCAAATAATTCAAATTTCGTCCCCTGTAAGTTTTTTAAAAATAATGTAGCTCCACTGACGTCATCATATCAAAGCAAGAATAGCCTTCAAACGTAAACAATAAATACGTGGATAACTCAGTCATTAGGTAAAGTAAATCTTTACAAGTTACCTCCCTAGAAATTAACAGCATTACGTGAGAGGTAATTTAAGGTACGGAGATGGCCGAGGATGTTGAGACATGGAAAGTCACAACACGGATAAAACCGAGAAGTTCTTCAGTCTGAATGAAATCAACTTCATGTGTCAGAGGAAACAAAGAAGTACAAAACGCACGAAACGGTCGCTTAAGAATGTAGTAAAATGGCATTAATAGTGCTTGGTTCCACGTGTTTGCCTCTTACAGTCCTTAGTGCCATCAAGACTAAGTACAGCATCAGCCCACTGATGATCGCCGATGACATTACTTAATACAGTATAGGCAACAGTTTCACAATATCTAGACACCAAGTTATAGGGAATATTCCAGAAGCAATTTAAGCAGGATATTTTGAGATGGAAAATGTGGCTGTATATTGACTGGTTTGGCTCAAAACTTAGTCATATATTTCTCTGTACAAACTTCTCTGTCTTTGGACTGCTGAATATTCCCGGTAAAAGTTTTTGGGGCTTCTTTCGTTTCTACTCTTAATTCTTCATTAAAAAACTTGTATTTTCTCAAGAAAAAATCCAACAACCTGAGACAAAAAGAATAAACATGTTGATTATTCAGGTCACTGGGATTTGTTAGCAAATAATGTTTTTGTTGTATGAATTATAATATCAGGTATAAAGCTTGTGACAAAGTAATCAATTTAGGACAGTTTACTAAGATCTTTTTCAACATACGCAAAATAGTCAGTTTATTTCGCTCCAATTTGGTACAACATTTCCAGTTAAAACTCAATGCGACTGACCGACCGACGACCGACTGACCGACTTTCCCACGACCAACTGACCGACCGATTACTTGAACGCTTGATTTATTAATTGATTGATTCATTGATTGATTCATTGGTTTATTCATTGGTTCATTGATTCATTGATTTCTGCTGAAAATTCCCTTCAAGCAGAAAAGCAAATCAACTCAATACCGATATGATTATATGAAACAGTGTTGCCTCAGTGCTTTCAGAGCTGATGGGGTAACATGATTTGTTTGGGATTTCTTTGTATTAAATCCTGTGATTGCCGTGCTTTTATACTGTCTTGTCTTTGTTACTTGTCAGTGGCGTCGAAGGTGGTTTCATTCATTCATTTGGCTGGCACGTCGTCATGTGAGTGAAATAACCTTAAGTACGGCGTCAAACACCAATAAAACAACCAATATGATACATAACACAATGCTGTGTTCCTCCAGCGCTGAGAGCATGACACACGTTTCAAAACATTAACGCTTATCCAGAGGTCATTCAGATAACACGAGTGAGCCATGTTGGATTAATATTGATCAGTGACCCTATAGACGAGATAGATAATTGTGTAAGATTTTTGTCTGCCAAATGGGTAATAAGCAGCTTTGTGTTTGTTTCTGTACATGTAAGCCGACAGGGGGAACATGTGTTTTGTTTACCCTCTTGTAGCTTCATCCAGCTATGCGTGTGTGGCTGCATGCAGCGATAGTAGCTAGTTACAGCTACTCTCCCCTACCTGAAAAGTCAGTTGTTAATGCCGTGTGACTAACACTTAGCATGATTTTTTTTAAATGACTTTCATTTAAAACTTCGTAGACAGTGATTTTTAGCTTTGATTTTAATCATTATAGGCACATGCGACGTAGCTAGCGTCAACATATTTTAAATTTAAATCATGTGGCTGCATCTCGGTTACTGACTAGATGCACAAATTATAGCTGCGATTTTCTGTTGTATATTTGTTGCACACGATGAAATTAGTCACCGACAGTCTGCGACAATTTGCAAGATACCAAAAAGTGCCATCTATTGCGACTAGTCGCCGAGAGTGTAGTCGTGTCGAAAGTCTGTAAATACGGAGTGATTCCTTGTGTTTTTTAGACGCCGACGGAAATTCGCTCGTTTGCGGTGGGCTTTACGCTGCCATCGAATTGATGTATTTGAGCTTAGCGATTCTCTTTCAATATTTAAGCAAAAGTTATTCTTATGCCACAACCATTATATATATCTGAATCACGCATACAATGGAATCAAAATCGAGTCGGTACATTACAGATACTTACATGAAAAGGCAGCCAGCTGTAAAAATCAAAGAGGCAATAACCATATAAACAGCCCCATGGAACACGTGAATTGTTGCCCTATATATGGTATTATAGACCGAACTGCCTGCCAGGGTCGTCAATGCTTCAACAAAAGCGATTCCACCAAACATGGCTCCTGCGAAGGAAAATTGTGGTTTCATCGATTTATTATATTTCAACATATTGTGATAGTCCTGTGATCATAATGGCGATATGCGTTTGTTAGTTGATGCTATTGTTGTCTGTTTGTCTTGATGTCGTTTTTATCTGTATTTTTTTCCTTTTTTTATCCTTATGTCATCAGTTAAAATGGAGCACACTAAGTATTTGTCAGAAGCTGAGAACACAATTTCTATTCTGATTAATTTATATATTTTACAATGAGTATAGGCCGTCTTGTTCTGGATTAGTTTGGTAGTTTCCACCGCTTAGAATTGAGGGAGAAACGGACCTACCGTGCTGACCTTTGGGGGTCAGTTTAGACAGGATCGCTCTGATCAGGGATATGGGAACACCGGAAAAACAACCAACCCCAACAGCTACAGAATAAAACATGGGAAATAAAAAAAAAACATTTCTGTAAAGCATGACACCAAGCGAATTTTGATAAAGTCAAGGTGGACTGGTGTCTTCTAAAACTAGCTCTGACAAATATAGATTAAAACATGTCAAGTTCTTTTATTATTCGCCTGTGATGTCACAAGCAGTGCTCGCTTTAACTCGCGCGATCACGACGCCTCTTATTACTGAATAAAGAATAACCGTTGCTTATTATGTACTAAGGAGCCTACCACCAGATCCACAACACTTCTATAAATAAGAAGTAACAAACGCTCCTCTTTTTTCTCTTTACATGATAAAGAGCAACCCTTCCTTATCATGCAAATTATAATCTCTGTACTACGTGCCGAAAATAGTGCCGAGGTTGTAATGACCAATGTTTCTAGAATGAGATTATTTTCGTTTTATATGGAGATGAAATTGTCATATTTCTGAATGTCTGAATTTCGTTATTTACAAATAACACTCTCGGAAATTATTTAACGGAATGATCATTAAGGCATTCGGATCAAACCCTCTTCTACCAACGGAGTCAGTCCTCAGATCGCCAAAAGATAAAGCAAGTTTAGACGCAAGTTGCTTCCTTGGCCATGTCGCCCCCATTTATATAAAGAAGCAAAACTTACAAATGTACATCATTGTGTCGTTCCAAGAAAGACCTTGTATCAGAAGGGATGCTGCAAAACTAATAGCCGCAAGTCCACCCAGCTTGGCGTCTGATAACCATCTCTGCAATATACGGACTAAGATGACAGAGCAAACAGCAATCGAAACTCGGTGAGCAAGCCCAAAGAATCCAATCTTCACAGAATCCCAGCAGAACGGACTATTTAGCATGAAGAGGGTGTCCACTCTTGCCTTTCCCAAAACACATATTGTCAACAGAAAAAAAATTGTTCCCGAAAGTAGGAAAAACAATCGTCTATGATTATCTTGTTTCTTAAAATAGAAATAAAACGACTCCGTTATATAATGTTTGATCCCAGGTTTTTCTGACACTTTTTTAGGCTGTGACTCAGGAAGCAAGAAAAAAACAACCAAACCCGCACTAACAGTGAGTAAACAGGCAACAAAAAAGGGCACCGTAAATCCCCAGGCGCGTATGATATATCCGTTTCCTAAATCGGCCACACCCATGGTTAAAGGGAAAAGGCATTCAATCAGCACAATTCGAATCGACCGCGAATGACCACCGTCCGTTAAATCCGATGTCAAAGCAAACGCGCCTATAAGGAATGTGACAAAGCCTCCCGTTGTGCCTTCCAGAAAGTGACCTACAAAGAGAACCGGAATAGGCCATTCCCAAAACGATACCGCGGCATACGTCGCCGTCATCACCGAATAACCTAGAACAGGCCAAATGAACAAAACTCTCCGTCCAATTCTGTCTGAGTACACACCAAGGAAAAGAATGGTAAACAGACTTGGAATTCCACTGGCTAAAGAAAAGTAAATTTGGTATTCGGCTGCCTCGGACTGTGCCTGTTCCATAAGTCTATAACCTAGACTACTTTTGTTCGCTAGGCAAGGTCTACTGCTGTTGAATGTCTCCGTTATATTCCATTCTTTGCGGACTTCCTTGCCGAACCGTGCCACTAAAAACTGAGAAGCAGTTTGAAGATAAATCATCAAGGACCCCGAGAACAGAATGATTGCAAGCCAGAGGGCGCGAACCCCGCATCCGTTACCCTTTTCTTCTTTTTTTGTGCCATCCTTTGATTTGTCAGATTTGATCCCATTGCTCAGTTCAACAGATTTCCCTTGAACTGGTTTCTCTTTAAAACAAACATAAAACATAAAATCGATAAAATGGATGTTTGTTTATTTGTTTGATTGGGGTTTAACAATGGCATTTCACTTATATAACGACGGATGGTTCACTTCACAATGTTCCTTGCCTTATTACGGTGGAAATCCAGGAAGAAAAGTCGTAAAACCACCCCCGCGATTGCCGGAGCCACATCTTGTGACTCACTCACATACCTGAGAGTCGACATACGGACTCGATCCTGTGAATGGTACATCTAAGTAGGCTTACAAAGCGCACTCGCTAGTCACTAGGCTACGGCTGCGGGTCCTTAAATGCTTTTAGTTACATGTGTACACTACTGCCAATGTCCAAGCTGCTACGTTGCGACTTGTCTTTAAGACTGACTGATCGACTGAATGGAAATTTTTCAACAAATAACATCAATCCGGTTTCTGACAAATTGAACAGAATTGGATTGGACAATGGTAGAACGCCACTTATTTGGCATAATTATGGACTGATGTCAATTTGTTGCTAAAGGCACGCTTGATTCGCAGTTTCTTTGGACCATGATATGACATGATAGATTGTTGATTTACACTGAAGCAGGGTTGTTTAATAGAATTAGTTTTCCTGTGTGTCAAAGTATTGAAACGTTTTTATTCAAAGAACTATTACAAATATCTGTCTTTGACAAAACCTTTAATAGGACATGTTGTATGTTCACATTTATACATTGACGTTTATACATTGATTATATAAAGACGTTGAATCTTGCCTACAAAGTGATATCTAAGGACAAAGAAGTGATCCGGTATTAAGTTCCTGTTGTGTCATTATATTGCTGTGATGTTGAAGTTTTACTGTTTGCAAGTTTGTGCAGTTTACACCCGGAACATGTCGCTTGCAGACAAGAAAATACGTATGAATAACCACTGTAATATTTGAACCCTGGAATAAAAAATATTTCCTTTCCACAGGAACTGAAAAGTGTGAAAAATCCTAACCTGTGTTAACAGCTAGTTGATTTAACCGACTATCTGTTTGGTTGATAACAAACGAGTACTTTGTTAATATACATAAAGTATACTATAGAAATAAGTTTAAACATACAAGTATTAGAATCACCTGACAGGACCGAGGATCAAATCCCAAAGTTATACATTTTAGAATAAAAATAATCCATTAACGTATTTTTTGACTTTTGAAAGGAAGGACAACTGTTTTTCGACCTATACTTATTATTTTTATTACATATTTTCAAAGACAAAAATCTGTATTGCACTTGCATTCGAGTAAGCATAGCCGTTAATTAGTTCATTTAAAAGGCGGGATTGACGTCATTGTTCTGAAACACGTGTGTCTGTTTTATTGCTCATAAATGCATTGGAATGCATCTATCACAACACGCCATATACGCACGATTGGTCATCCATGCTCAATGTTAATCTGTTGTATACATATACAAAACAGCTCTTTGGATAAGGCATTCGTTTAGCATGTTTTCAGCTGACATGCGGTTTTATAAAACCCTGTTTAATATGTACAAACTGTTTTCTGTTATTGTTGTTTGGCTCGGGGACGGAACCCGGCGGCTTTATATGTAGCATCCATTACTGCAGGCAATAGGGAACAGCCACGACTAGATGATAGAACAATGTTTTAGAACAATGAGTTCCGATCCTTTTTCTAAATTTACTAATTAACGGCTATGCTAATTCGATTGCAAGTGCAGTACGTATGGCTGTCTTTGAAAATATGCAATAAAAATGATTGCAAGTGCAGTACGTATGGTTGTCTTTTAAAAAATATACAATAAAAATAATAAGTTTAGGTCGAAAAATAGTAGTCTTTCTCTTTAAGTCAAATCTAAGTGTATAGAATCGATATCAAAAATCAAAACTCATGACGCGGGGTTATGTCATTCTGCTGCAGCTGTGTAAGATGACAGATCTAAAGGCCATACTCGAGTCTTCGCTTGTGACCAACTACGCCATTTTGTAACCATCAAGTACCAGCTAGTTTTTCAACTCAGACTACAGACTCGGATAAACCCGCGCCATCACTACCTTACCAGGAAGTCACGAGGCGGCACTCAAGTTTTATCATTCCGTTACTAAAAAATTTAGTTGCTTAAAATTTTAAAATGTGTTATGTGGGTGGACCTAAAATGTTACAATTTTTTTTTATTTATGAATTATCAAATTTGGTAGTATCTTTTTAAAAGGAAATGCATTGATCTAAAGTCAAATGACATCATAGCATAGCGCCGGTGTATTTACACAGCTGCAATTTGCCATGCAAAGACCGCTCAATTTGGGGCAATTTATCGGATATCACTACATTGTACGGTATATTCACAATTGCTCTTGTTTATGACCAAGCCGTTTATAGATACGCAAGTCATGAAGGTAAGGCGGCGATGGTTTTAATCGATTGGTTATGCGCTGATCACTTCGGACACCATAAGATCCATTCTAAAATATAATGGATTCTACTTTCTACTTCGAGACATTAATTGACTTTAAGATACATCCGGGCCATCTTGTTCTGCACTTCTTTTATTCACTGTCCTATGGTATAGGTCGCCCCTAAATATTGGTGGAAATTAACGAGCGATGGGCTGGCATAACGTACGAGAGTTGTCTTAGTCTCATCCACTGTAGAGACTCTCACGAGAAAACGATTGCATAAGATCGTCACCTTTATAATGTGCATTTGTCGAGATCAACTGATAAATATAGTCTACACTGTGTACAGATTTCACAGCTTTAAATTCATTTTGCTATAAAACATGAGGTGCTGTTAAATTAAATTTGTATATAATATACAAATATATGTATTTTGGTGCATATGTATCTATCTAATACAACTAATAATAAATAGCCCCGGACTCCTCTTATGTGACTCCTGTGTCGCTTGGTCGATAGATTGTTGACACTAAAAGCCGAAGAAGGATAATACTTTAAACAGCGGGTTCAGCATCCAAATAAATGTTTCTTCCTTTATATTTAAAGCTTAAAACCAAACCTATATATGTCCAAAACTAACATTTTGAGTAAGCCCAAAATTTTTATCTAAGAAAATGAAAATTATAATATATGAAAAGGTATTACAGACCATCTTTAAGATTATTGTTACAAAAATGTTGACAAAGTTAATGCTGGATTCTGGTGCTCAGTGGACCCCTGCATGGGTAAAAAAAACCCACCAAAAATGGACGAAGACAGCTCTGGTTTTAAGCCTTCAATATATTTATGAAAGATTTAGAATAACTTCAGTAGTGTTAAATACATATTCTCTGATAGATTTGTGATACAGATCACTTTAATACGATAACCTGCATGCATGTTCAAAAAAGGTAAGCCCAAAGAAAAGAAAATAGGTCTCGGTTGCAAAATTGAAATATGTGAAAAACAGTTTTAGAATAATAAACTGAAAACCGACTTAGATTTACCTTGTTTGTACTCCATTGTTGTCCTCTACTGCGATGTTTATCTAAATACAGCCGGTTATTATCTAGTGATACCTGAAACGAGCTTGCATGTGACTGGCTGATGTTTAGCAGGGTTAAAATATATGTTTAAGTACGTATAGCACCATAGTAATCCTATATTATAAATGACATCGATATTAATTTCATTATCGATTAAATTGTTCTACTTTCGTAAAACTGCATGAACTATAAGCTAATCAAAACATTAGTGTGATGTAAGCGAACTATAATCAGTATGTAGATACCGATACGAGCGAAGAGGGATTAAAATGTAGGCTGTTTCACGGAGGGAGGGGGGAGGGGGGGGGGGGGGGTATTGGAGGCTTGCCTCCTACCCCTGTCCCAAGACAACATATTACTTCAGTATTTCTAAATCTTTATTTATTCCTTTTAATTTTTTCAATTTAAATGTGAAAAAAACAATATTTGTGTCATGCTGTGTTGTTTTACTGTGCACAATCCCCGATATTCGGGTTTTTTTTTTCGTTATTTCTTTTTTTTTTGGGGGGTGGGGGGGGGGGGGGGGTGGGGGGGATTAGTAAATTCGGTTGAGTTTTATGCTATCGTTGGTCATAATCAATTTCGATTTCTTCTTTCCTTCGCGACGTTATTGTTATTCAGCAAACATTAACTGCATCGTTTCAGTACGGAACAGTGCTATATTGTTTCCCAATATATACACTCGCCATGTTTGCAATGTACCATGGATATGTCACGGACGAAGCGGGTCCACGAGGAATGGGAGACGCGATCAAAGGGATGTTATATAATCCGCCGATGCAATGTGTGTGGAATAATGGCAGTTAGAGATCGTAATTTGTTTGTAGAGAATGTGAGTGTGCCTTTTCTCCAGGCGAATGGATTACACAATAGCCTCAATTGGCGTACACAGTCTGGTATGGATTCCAACGGATTACCTTTTTTATGTGATATTAAGCTCTTCGATGTGAATTAATAATAAACATCCACAATGATAATGTTCTGTTGACTGTTGCTGTTTTTCCCGTCTTACTTTGTTTTGGATCATTGTCGTCGTGGACTTTACATCGGCTGTGAATATATTTGCATAGATCTATAGAGATAAGATAAGTAACATTGTTAAAGGCCGCCTGTATTTAAACCAAAAGATCACCCGTGCAGACATTAACTAGAAAATATTTATAACGTTCTGATTTTGCTTATAATTTATTTGATGTTATCTAAATTAGTTTACCCCGATATACAGGGAGTGCCAAAAAAAAACCACATAAATCTCAGATAAAGAAGGATCTGATAATTAATACGCAGTGTTTTATTTTCTTTCAGTTCGTTCTTCTATCTTTCAGCAAACGTGATTAAGGGTTTGTTTTGTTTGTTTGTTTTCTTGTTTGACTGGTGTTTACGCCAAATATTCAAGGGCATTTCGCTCATATGACCACGGATGGTCCACTTCACAGTGCTCCTTGTCTTATTACGGTGGAAACTCGGGAGGTAACCTCGTAAAAACCACCCATTATAATTTAATTATCACGACAAATTAGCCACATGTCCCTGGAGACATTTCGTCCAATATCATGTATTTTGGTAGTTACAACTTGTTGTGTTTTTCATATAAATCCTCAGGGTTGTAAAATCTATTTCAAAATTTTTAAATATTTGGAATAATTCAGAAAGAAAAAATTGCCTCCTTCCACAAAGCTTCGAACATGCGACCATTGGGCTATAGACCCAACTCTCTATCCACTGAGCTACAAGGCTCACTACAGAATCAGTCCCAAATTCTAAGTGAAGAGAGCGATTTTCTCTCTACATAAAGCTCGGACAATGAGAAGCTAAATTGGCACCTTTTTTAATCGGGAATTACTCACATTGGTGTTTTACTTGAGTAAATCTGAAAGCCTGGTTCCGGAATATATATATATATTTTGAATAAACAAAATCGTCGGCTTTTTGAGTGCTACCAGCACCGAATTCTTGCTTTTATCCGCATTCGGTTAAACCCGACTACCAAATCATTCTATACAATTCGTGGCAATGATGCGTTCTCTTGGCGTAGTGGAAAACGTGGTGTAGGTGTCGTTCTTTGTGTCAGTGATACAGCCAAATCTTGCCGCGAAGACCCATCTGATATTCAACATAATGGCTTATTTGAACCTCTTTTTATAGACATTTCCTTTCAAAATGAGAGCTATCTTGTAGGGTTGATTTACTGATCGCCTGGAAATTCTGGTACGCTCTTCAACGATGCCCTCACTGTATTAGTGCCAAAAAAGTATTGCTCAAATCTTTTAATGAAATATATCTATGTATTTTTTAGAATTAATAGACTAATTGATCGTAGTGGAGGCTACCCTCTGGTAAAAACACAAAATAGAATTTTCAGAGTTCACATATATGTTATTCAAATGAATTGAAATCACAATGTCATCAATGAACATATATGAAATTCGGCTCAATAACACATTGGTGTATGGAACACCCGTCCCGAAATTTTACAGTCCCATCTGCCTACACAACTGCCCACCAGGTGGAGTCAAAATCAATACCTTGTGTGACCACCCCTTATAGCCAGAACTGCGCGACATTGCCTGGGCATGGAACGAATCAATCGTTGGACGTTTCTCTTTGGAATCCTTCCCCACTCTGCCTGCAACATGTGGAACAGCTGATCAAGGGTCACTGGTTGATTTTAGCACTGAAGCACTCGTCTATCGATTTGGTCCCACTGATGCTCGATAGGGTTCAAATCCGGAGATTTGGAGGGCCATGGGAGGACATTGAAGTTGTTGTTGGCGAGGTAATTAACTGTAACACGTGCCGTGTGGGGTCGAGCATCATCGTATTGGACAGGTTGGACACTCTGCGGGCTCCAAACTGTTGTTGGGCTGTGTCACGTGCAGTGCGATGGCGATCACACAAATGAGATACCCGGATGTATCGATCTTCAGCCCGTTTCGTGACTCGAGGCCTCCCCGATTTTGGACGGTCATTTACAGTATTGGTCTGGACATACCGATCCCACAAGCGTGTTATCCTGCTAGGATAAACGTTGAAGGTCCTCACAAAGACAATCTTGGTTTCGCCGGCTTGCAAACGCCCGATGGTAATTTTTCTGCCGGCTGCGTTGAGACGTTGTATGTTCTTCGATCCTTGTCACAAATTTGCCTGATTCATTTGGGTTTTTATAGCTGAGCCCTTTACTCATGCTTTACAGGTGCAAATCGGTTATTTGGACTTTTACTGGTTTCTCACGATGATTTTCATGATCATGATAAAAAGGACCATTAACAGCGTTCTAAATCATCAAGAGTTGCGTTTGAGCGAGGGTTTGGTTAGCATGGACGTTAGAAACAAATATATATCATTACAACATGTGTATTTGGTCGTGTGGTCTGAAAAGGGTAAGCTGCTTTTTTAAAATTCTCTTTTGCGTTTCTTTTTTTGAAGAGTGTAGTTAGGGATATATCTGACCATTTCCCTTTTTTATGCAAAATTAACGATATCTACATAACTACTCAAAGTCCTGCATTATGTGGTCATACAAGGAAGAAATGTCAACAATTTAAACTTCCATTCGTTTTTGTGTCTTAATGTACATGGATACTTTTGTTCCGTTCCTTTTGACCTGGACGCTAAAATGCACCCAACTAATCATCACTACACTGAAAAGCACGGCCCAGCAATCCTAAATAATTTAAAGTTCCCAATTATTACCCGTGAAAAAGTCGAGTCTACTTAAAAAAAAAAAAAATTCCCAAGGATAAATTGGAATACAATGGCAAACCTAAAGGAAGTTCATCCTCTGGAAATATCCCAGACTCTTTACAAATTGGAAAGATTATAACTGTGCTAGACAGCCAAATATTGTGTGTAACTGTCACCCGGTTTCTGTATTACACAATATCATTTGCAATAATCATTCAACTTTACACGCAGCCTGTTTTATATACGACGCTCTCGTTTCTGCAAAAGGGAATAAACATTCATCTACGGTCTTCCTGGATCTTTCCTAGGAATTCAATGACATTGTTCTTCTTTATTCTTTATTTCACTGCGGCTTCTGATTAACTTCTAATGACTCTTCTCATAGGTTATTAGCAAATCGGTTATCATCCGAAAAGCAATGTAATGATTATACGTCCTACAACAGTGTCCATATAGGTCGACTTGTCTTTGGTGACACTCAGTTAACATTTACTACTACTTCAATTTTAAGGTATAATATTTTTACCAACATGCTGACATTAACATTTCACATCAACACTATGTGTAAAAAGAGTATCTCATAACATAGGCCTTATCGTTTCTAACAATGTTAATAACAAAATGTACAACTCGTTTATATTAATATTTTTATATTTAAAAAAAATTTAATGAAAAATCAAAAAAAAATCTGAGGCGGGCAAACTATTTCAATGAGCCCTCTTTATCATGACAATCTAATAAAATTAATTATTTTCATTTCAGAAAGGCTAGAAAATCAAGCAAAATCTAGACCTTTACGTTTTGTATTACATCATGATGATCCATTCTAAAACATGCCGTGCTTGTTTACTTTTTATACCAAATTTATTCGATCCAGTGTTTAGCGTAAAATTGTAATTGTAGTTAACATGGGCGACATAATCTTAGATTGTAATCCTCCATTATATGGGGTAGACACTTAAATTTTAAGAGAAAAATTTCACGTGACGGGTTTGGGGCGTCTGCCCTACCCAAGGCCACTCCCACGCAAACGGAGAGGATATAAGTTTGAACTTATGTTTATTTATTTATTTGGTTGATGTTTTGTTGTATGGCTAAACCGGCTGTAACAGAATATAGGCCTTGTTTTATACGGAACATGAAAACATTCGGTATATTAATTCCTTAATTATGTCTATCCGCGAAAAGATCCTCTTCGCTGCACTGTCTAATAAAGTACTAATATCTGAGTGAGCTGAAACTTTAATGTAGGTAAGATGAGACATAAACCTTTTCGATCATCTATTTTGGGGCATTGTTTATCCTTCGACCACTAAGGGACAAACATATATGCCTACATTAGTAAATCACAACAAAATCACGAGTCCATGTTCAGCGGGTCTTCCATGGTGGTTAGCTCGACCAGGGACAAAGCCTTATATATGAAACAGGCAATTACAAAACAAGCACCCGATTGATTTTATGTTAACGAAAATTTGCACGTTGCTAGTACAACAAAGCTTGTATCTCTATAAATATCACTGCGCCTTTACAAAGTTTAGCCGGACTTTTGCCAAAAGATTAAGGTATCCACACGGCTCATGGTTATACTGGATGATAAACAGACTAAATCAGTGTGGATTTAATTGAGCATTCACCAATACAATGATTGCATGTTCTATTGATCGATTGATTATTCGGCTTTGTTAGCAAATCAATCGCCATCCAGTGTAAGTTAAGACAGAATGTTTACCCCTCATACGTACTTGTTCTCCGCCAAAGGACAAAGGCTTTAAAAGACTGTCATCTTTGTGAAAGATTTGGAATAACCATGTTCAGATGATTAAACCGTATGTCCTGTCTGTAGCGGAATAATCACGAATAAACCGTATGTCCTGTCTGTAGCGGAATAATCACGAAT
>JAVFBW010113480.1:0-15958 GCA_034783835.1 Mopalia ciliata | reverse complement strand
GTATTTTTGTCCGTCATCATATAAGTGAAATACCCTTGAGTACGATGTTAAACACCAATCAAACAAACAAACAATCATACCTTTTCTCTTCAGGGTAATCCAGGTATTGCGATTGAGGGCCCCAAGGGTGATCCAGGGCCTCCAGGACCCCCAGGAATTTATGACCCCAGAGTTGGTGTTATTCATGATGGGGAAAGTCAGAAAGGTGAACCAGGCATTCCAGGTTTGCCAGGCCCTGAAGGACCCCCAGGTATTCCAGGGGCCCCTGGGATAACGGTAAGGGACAATTATAGTCCATTTTTAAAATCCCTGAAAAACTATCGGTTTGTTTGACAAATGACTTTATATTGACATCTACTTTTAATAGAAATAATTTAATTAAGTATTTATTTTCTAAACAATAAACATAATGATCTATTAAGATACTTGTCTCTGGAAGTTTATCTAGAATATGAGTTGATTCATAAAATATTATTTAACAATCTGTCTTTTTTTTAATTACAGATATTAGTTACTGGTATCTAATTTTAATGACAATAGTTTTAAAAAATACTAAAGTGTGCAAAAAAACAATTTTTTGTATATTCAGGGAGAGCGTGGGATTGGGGTACCAGGTGCCCCGGGACAAGCTGGACGTCCCGGACCCCCAGGTCCACCTGGCCCACCTGGCATCACTGTCATCGATATGGAAGGTTCCGGTGACGAGGAACCCACGCGCCCTGGTTTAGGAGGTGGTGGTTACCCGGGTCCACCAGGCCCTGTTGGACCGGTGGGTCCGTCTGGTCCTGTAGGAGCCCCTGGCGCACCAGGTGTCCCCGGTCTGCCAGGTAACTCAACAATATGTAGCAACCAAAATTGAATAAGGACTTTATCCAGAGAATCTCGAGAGGTGGACACACTTGGCAAATATGGATTCTAATCGCCTTAAATTCGCCTACTGTGTCCACTGCTGGGGTAGTCGCTAAGATTGGCTGAATGCATTCACTGTACATCAAGCGTGTTTGATACATTCGGCTGAACATGTATTGCCTACAATCGATTAATGTGTCCATTCCAGTTTATTGTTTGGCAAACTTGAGAATTCTTCAACCAATCACAGACGCTAAAATCGTCACATGACAAATAAAAATGACGATGTAGAAATGTTAGCATACGACCAATGGTGCATCCACGGATGCTTGATGTTATTAGATCTCAAATACCCTTCAGTATGATCTTTCAAAAAGCAATCGCCTTAAGGGGTCATGTGGCCGTGGCTTAGTGGTAGTGTGTGCGCTTACTAAAGTGAACCTGCTTCGATTAACCGCTCACAGGATTAAATCGACATTTCGACTATCAGGTATATGAACGAGCCACACGCACCTGCAATCGCTGGGGTATTTTTTTACGAGGTTTCCTCTCGGTTTTCCACCGTAATAAGACTAGGTGCAGCGTGAAGCGGACAATCCGTTGCCATATAAGTGAAATACCTTTGAATACGACGTTAAACCCCAATCAAACAAACATTATTGTATTTAAATGTTTTTGAAATTAATGCTGTGGGTTTTTTTTCTTGCCAGGGAAGCCAGGAACTATCGGTGATGGAATTTCTGGAGGTCGTGATGGGGTTCCAGGGATTCGTGGTCCCCCGGGACAACCTGTGAGTAAATTGTCATTGTGCTTAAATAAATCAGATATTTCTTAGTTACCTATAAAAACATTTGATTAAAACAGTCACCATCTTACCTCTATGACATAACGTACAGACTGCTTTGTCATAAAACAGGACCCATTCGATTAAAACTATTACCATCTTACCTCCATAACATTTCTAAACCAGGACCATGCTGTGTAGTAATATTAAAAAAATTTCAGTAAATTGTTCCATACTCATAGGACAATTTACATCTGTATAAATACGCCGGGACTATGTAATATTGTCTTTTTTGTTACTAATGTTTTATTCTTAAATCAAAAATTTGTTCCAGTTTTTTTTAAACAACAATATGCATTTACATATTTTTATGCTGTTGTATATTTCCATTACTCTGGCTAAATGTAGAGGTCCACCTCATGAATTCCTGAGTAGAACATGATGATGTGGGTTTATTACAATGTAGCAGTCTGTATCGGAAAGCTACCACGAGGATGGTGCATGATGGTCACAAAATGATTTAAAATTAACATTATCAAGATTATTTTACATTGTATGTTTTAAGATGCAACAATTTTGAAATAAAACGAAATAAAAAAAATAGAGTTGTAATTGCATAAAAAAAAGTTAGACAGATTTTAAACAAAATGTTAACAAACAGCTGATGACCTCTCAAAGCTAACAAGAGTATAATGAATTGTAGATAATATCAAAGATTTGTTGTTGTTGTAATATTTATTGGTCTTTCTCTCAGTGCATGCTTTCAAGGACTATTTGAAGGTAATTTATCAATTGTACAGTTGTTTAGTTTCACTTTCATTTTGGTGCAGGCAAGTTAGGGTTTTTATTATATGGGTAATATTTTGTATTTTGTGTTAAAATTATGAACTTTTTGTTGCTGTTTATAGTCTTTGTGTTTGTTTTGTTTCGTTAATTTGAATTATGCTTTCACCTCCATTATTTAATTACAATCTAAAAGGATGATACAGGGCTGAACAGTAATTTCGATTGATAAATCTTTTTGAAATTCACAGTATGGTTTTGAACATTCAGCTTAGCAAAGTTTTCCTCAGGTTTTTAAAGACTTGCAGGCTTTATGACTTTGGGAGCAATAAATTCATTTAGAAGCTTTATGAGACATTTTGGGGCAGACAAGATAGCCCATATTCTAATTTAACCAAACCAGTATGTTTTTCTTTGTATGCATATTATGTATTATTTGTTTCTCTGTGCTTATGTTTGAATCTCGGCAGTGGATTAGGGATAGCATATGCGTTTTCTAATCCTACTTAGATTTACCGTTTGCGAGAACGAGTCCATCTGTCCACCATCAGGTATATGAGTGAGTCATACAGCAAATTATCACGGAGTTGGTTTTTACGAAGTTTCTTCCCATTTTCCACTGTAATTAGGAAAGAATTTAAAAGTGGACAATCCGTCGTCATATAAGTGAAATACCCTTGAGTATGACACTAAACCCCCATGTTTGAATATCTTGGAAGTAGGTTGGAATGGGAGCTTCCTGTTGTCCTGGTGCTCACAGAGCTAAGCAACAACATGCAGCTGATCTACTTGTTGCATGTTTGTACAATGCCTTCTGACAGTCTTGGCGGGTGGTTGGAGGGAGCTTCATGTTGCCCTGGTGCTCTCGGAGCTGAAGGGGAACAGGAAGCCGATCTGTTTGTGGTGTCTGTATTGTGTCCTGTTGTTGTAGTCCTGTATTTGTCCCGTTCTGTCTTTGTTTGTTGCCGGTGGTGTCAAGTGTGGTTTCCTTCACCCATTGGGATGGCACATCGTCATATAAGTGAAATACCCATGAGTACGAAGTTAAACCCCAATCATACGAACCAACAATCTGACAGTCTTGTCATTATTTTTAAGCATTGTTAACAGTGACACTGAATGTGGTTTCCTTCACCCATATAACTAACTTGTTCTTATGAGTGAAATAACCCTTATAAAAATACCCAATTACATTTATGTAAAAGATATTTTGTTTGACATGCTAAATTTTGTAATAGAACTTTGCTAGATGGATTAGGATTTACTGAAGCTTTTAAACATGTAGATATATTTTTATATTTGATCTCTGTTTACAGGGCCTGATGGGAGAGCCAGGTTTCCCGGGCGATGCCGGACCCATGGGGCCCAAGGGAGAGACGGGAGATCTTGTAAGTTACCTGTTCTCCAGTATTCTTGATTACACCTATTCTGTCCAATCTATGTTTTTTGCTAGGAGCATTTTTTTTTAAGACTAGCTATGCTGTCTTTACTTAGCACTTTTTTTCTCCATTATTATGGAAATGCTTCACATCTTGGTTGGGTTAGTGTCAATTATTGTTGGAATACACGGTCGGTCGGTCAGTCCACCTTTTTTCTTCATCTAATAAATTTTCAATGGAAGAACATCCATTGAAATTGTATTTAGCAACTTTGAGAAAAAACGAGGCTGTTGTTACATTGCTAGGGCTATTGGACAAGCAAGCCAGCAGCCATGGCTTAGTAGCTAGTGCAGGCCTGACTACTCGTAGTATTCAGGAGTATTTCTACACATGATTCATGATCAATAGGGCATAAAAATACAAAGCAGAAATACCAATTCTATGCTATGTTCTATCCTCTTGGTTTTCCACCTTAGGTGCAGTTTGAAGTGGATAATCTGTCATGATATAAGTGAAACAGCCTTGAGTGCGTCATTTAATCCCAATTAAACCGACCTATTTGTTGTTGATTAGCTGGGAAATATTTCTCCATCTGTACTTACAGTCGATCAATCAGTTAATCGATCACTATTCAGCTTATTCAGCTAATCCATTAATCTTCACTTTATTCAGCTAATCCATTGATCTTCACCTTATTCATCTGAACCATTGATCTTCTGCTTATTCAGCTAATCCATTATTTTTCTGCATATTCAGCTAATCCATTTATCTCCACCTTATTCAACTAATCCATTAATCTTCTGCTTTTTTCAGGGTGATAGAGGCTACCCAGGTAGATACGGGGACAAAGGTGACAAGGGTGATTCTGGAGAGGATGGTAAAGAGGGAATAGTTGGCCCACGAGGTTACCCCGGACAACCTGGCCCACCCGGTCCTCCGGGGGTCACAGTCCCACGTGGCGGAGGAGGCTTTGATTCATTCACTGTAAGTCTGGGTTTACAATACTCCCTTTGTAACAGGAGAGGGACAGGGCTCAGTGGTAGCGAGTGCGCCTGTTCCCCATCAGGTATATGAGCAAGTCACATGTTGTGGCTCCGAAAATCGCGGGGGTGGTTTTTAAGAGGTTTCCTCTCAGTTTTCTACCGTATTAAGGCTGTGTACAGTGCGGAGTGGACAATCCGTTGTCATATAAGTGAAATACCCTTGAGGGGGACGTTAAACACCAATCAAACAAACAAACAAGTCCTCTTAGTTTTTCACCTTATTTAAGTAACAATGTAAATTTGTTGAACTTTTTTTATTATATAAGTTAAACCTTCATTGAGTATGACTTAAAACCCTGAGTCAAACAAATACAATGCTCCACTCTAAAAGGGAATTTGGGAAATTCCAGGCTGTATCTTTTCAGTTTGAGTTTATCCAGAGTAAATTGGGCCCACAGCCTTCTTATCCTACTTAAATGTAGGAGGGGCCCGTTCAACAAACTGATCTTAGCCTGAGTTCATCTAAATCATCAAGATGACTAGAACTAAAGCCATTGTCACATGTTGCCATAGTAATAAAGGTCAATTTAGTCTAGAATCGCTTTGTGCAACTATAGCCAGGTGACAATGTTTGTAATAATCCTGTCTCCTTTTTTTATTTGCACTGCAGGAAGATTCATTTTCCAAATTTATCGAATCAATATTTTATAGCTTTGCTAGTGTCAATTATGCTTGGAATACAAAGAAGTCAAATAAGTAAAATGCCCTTAGGCATGGTGTAAAACACCAATCAATCAATACTTTTAAGGAGATTTATTGTAGCCAGTTTAGAAGGTACTGTCATCTAAAACAAATCTAAACAATCTAATTTGCGTTATCTGTTGTATATGAGTGAACCACACGGTGTATCTCTAGAAATCGCATAGGTAATTTTTACAAGGTTTCCTCACGGTTTTCCATCCTTTTTAGGCAAAGAACAATCCTTTGTCATATACATGGAACATCCTTGAGTACGGCCTTAAACCCCAATCAGACAAACAAAATAAAACCAACATGGTTTGTTACAGGATATTGACGGAGGCTCCGGTGAGATTGGTCCAGGATTACCAGGGCCTGTTGGACCGCAGGGGCCCCGTGGTTTCACTGGAGAAAGAGGCCCAATGGGGCCTGTAGGGCCCAAAGGGGCTACTGGTGACCGTGGCGATAGAGGTGAGCCTGGAATTCCTGGTGACAGAGGAGATATGGTAAGCTTTTAACTACCAGTCCTTTTATATGGTTAGATAAGTGAACTACTGTCACATAATTGCATCTACTGTAATGGAGGCCTGTGACTTAGTGGTTAGGGAGTGTGCTTTCTGAGCCTACTTTGATGTACCGTTCACAGGATCGAATCTGTCCTGTCGACCTTCAGGGATATGAGTGACTGAGAGAGAGGATATGGCTCCGGCAATCCTGCGGGTGGTTTTATCAAGGTTTCCACTCGGTTTTCCACTGTAATAAGGCAAGGAACAGTGGGAAGTGGACAATCCGTCATCATTTCAGTGACTTACCCTTGAGTATGACGTTAAACACCAATCAAACAAACAATAACTACCAGTCCTTTAATATGGTTATATAAGTGAACTACTGTCACATTATTGAACCCACTGTAATGGAAGTGCATATACCATCATATAAGTGAAATTATTGTCCAGGTAGGGTATTTTCCATCTTGAGAGTGCATTTACCATCAATCGTGTAAGTACATCTACCGTCATGTTAGAATCGCTGTTTACAGAAATACATAGTTTTAATACGCATGGTGTAAATCACCAATCAATCAATCTTTTTCAAATTCTTTGTTTAGTATAACTTTGAAATTGCCTTTAAAACCTGTCACTTAACATTTCTAAAATGAAAATGGAGCCTGGAAAAATCTGTAGCCTGAGAAAATCTGTTTCATTTTGTTGTTTTGCAGGGCCATCCAGGGGATGTTGGACCTATAGGGCCATCAGGTAATCCCGGGACCCCTGGAACCCCAGGTCTACCTGGCTCTCCAGGTGACCCTGGGCTTGTTGGTAACAAAGGAGATAGGGTAAGTGCTTGAGTGTAGGTTTACTTGAACAACATTCTCATACAATTAAGAACCCGTGGCCGTGGCTTAGTGGTAACGAGTGCAATTCCTAAACTGAACCTGCTTCTATTTACCATTCACCAGATCGAGTCCGCCTGTCAACCATCAGGTACATGAGAGAGTCACATTTTGTGGCTCCGGCAATTCCAAGGGTTATTTTTACGAGGTTTCCTCTCGGTTTTCCACCGTAATAAGGCTAGGTGCAGTTTGAAGTGGACAATCCGTCTTCATATAAGGGAAAAACCCTCGAGTACAATGTTAAACACCAATCCAACAAACAAACAAATAATCATACAATTAATGCTGTGGCTAAATGGTAGCTTGTGCACTTACTAATCCTTATTTGTTTACTGTGCACAGGAACGAATCTGTCTGTCGACCATCAGGTATATGAGGTTCACACAAAATTGTTCCGAAAATTGCTCCGGAAGATTTCCACTCGGTTTTCCACCATAATAAGGCAAGAAGCAGAGTGAGGTAGACAATCCATCGTCATATAAGTGAAATACCCTTTAGTACCACGTTAAAACACCAATCAAACAAACAAACAAACAAACATATTATGAGTCAGGGAGGGTTTGGTGGGAGCTTCATGTTGCCTTTGTGATGTCATTGTATTACGTCCTGTGATTTATTTTTTAGGTTTTGTCCTGTCTTGTAGTTGTTTGTTTGTTGCCAGTAATGTTAAGGGCAAAATGTCTGGCAGGTGGTTGGAGGGAGCTTCCTGTTGCCTTGGGGCAATGGGAGGCTTAACTGTTTGTTGTACCTATGTTTTGCGTCTTTGTTGTTTTTAGTTGACAATGGTATCGAGGGTGATTTCCTTCATCCATTGGGATGGCACAGCGCCATTTGAGTGAAATCACCTTAAGTAAAAAACAAACAAATACTTTTTGAAAGAATCTATGTCATTTAAATAAAATTCCAATTAAGGAATGTTCCATTGTCATTTATATTAGGGTGAGCCGGGGGTTCCAGGAAGTGGACGTGATGGGCAACCAGGACGCCCCGGTCCCCCTGGGCCACCGGGTATTGTGAGTACCGGATCTGGAACCAGTGGTGATGTTGATGTGATTGCAGAGAGAGGCGAAAAGGTAACTCATGAGTATCATCTGTTTATACACCATTTTAATGGTCATAGCCTTCTCATGAGTTGTTAGTAGGTTATCCATAACACAACTTGAGATTAAGCTTTATTAAGGAACTTGTGTCTTGGAGTTTATCTAGAACGTAAGATGATCCATTGATTTTAATAAATCTACATTACTGTGCCAGTGTGATTGCTTTTGAGAAATACATACATGTTATAATTTTATCAAATTTAATAATATAATATATAATATTAAAAAAATGTTTGTCAAGGAAGATAAAAAAAAAAAAAAATTCAATTAATTTCAGTGTTTTTATTTATCTGTTTACTAGGGAGAACCCGGATTGCCTGGTTTTGATGGGCGTGATGGAGCACCTGGTAGCCCAGGTCAACCCGGGGGATCTGGCCCACCTGGTCTCCCAGGAGCATCAGGAGAGCCAGGTCTCACTGGCCTTACCGTAAGTTACTCGTGCCTCTGGCCATTCTCAGGCCTGTGTTGTTGGGGACAGCGGTGAGGAGGGAGTGTCCCCTTGGTTATGCAAACTTAATCTAGGAGGACTAATTTATAGGTTTCCCAAATTGTTTGCCATTCTCAGGCCTGTGCTGTTCAAGAGAACGGTCAGAACAGGGTCTCCCCATGGTAATGCAAACCTAATTTAGGAGGACCAATTTATAGTTTTCCCAAATTGTTTGCAGTCTTTGTATAAATTTATACTTTACCACTGATTTTGACAAATTTTGTCATCCAAGTTATTTTGCTTGATCTTTCACAAAGGCATATTTTTGTATTTAAAAAAATCCACAAACCTGGGGAAAATGCAAATATTAGGTTACCTAGCTAAATTTTAGACCCAAATTAAACAAACAAATAAAAAAACTTAGCATTGGGCTGGCAGCGATGGTTTTGTGGTTTGGGTATCAGCCTACTAAACCTACAGCCCTCTGAGTAAGGGCAGTTTGTTAAAAGAGTAGCAAGGCTGTCTTAATTTAGCACTAGATTTATTAACTTTCCAACGTTATGGAAAGGCTTCACATCTTGGTTGCGCTTGTGTCAATTATTGTTGGAATACACCGCCGTCATATAAGTGAAATACCCGTAAGAATATCGTAAAACACCAAGCAATCAATCAATCATACTTCAAGAACTTCGCTGTAACGCTCACATGTTCCAGTCTGTCAGGTATAGGAGAATTTCACACGATGCGGCTCTAGCAATCCTGGGGTTATTTTTATGAGGTTTCCTGACAATTTTCCACCGTATATAGGCAAGAAACGGTGTGAAATGAACAAACAAACAAATCATATAAGCATATGGTACTTTTATAGCAACGGTTGACCCCGGCACCAACCAATCAATCAATCCTGTTTCTTTTGCCTATTTATTTACAATTTTTGTCATCCCTACAGGGTGCCAGAGGAGAAAGAGGATTTGTGGGGCCAGCAGGGCCTTCTGGACCCCCAGGACCCCCGGGCAGAGGGTCCAGTGACATCTACCCAGGATCTGGATCCACAGACAGGGTAAGCTTTGAGAGGCATTAAATAAAATGTTGATTAGCTGATGCAAGAAAGAACTGTATAGCTAAGGGCAGTTTGTTTGGAGAGTAGCAGCACTGTCATATAGCTACGGGCAGTTTGTTTGGAGAGTAACAATGCTATCTTTACTGAGCACTGGAAGAAAATTAACTTAACCACATTATGGAAACATTAAGCAAAGTGTACACCAGTCAATCAATGAATGACAAGAAAGAGGTGGGGAATAGGAGGAGCTATCTGTTTCTCTGGTTCTCTTGGAGCTAAGGGGTTACTTTGAAGCTGATCTGTTTAGTGATGTTTTTGTATTGCATCCTATTTTTCTTCTCCTTTCTTGTCTTTGATTGTTGCTAGTTTTTTCAAGGGTGGTTTCCTTCACCGATTGGGCTGGCACGTTGTCATGTTTTTAGTGATGTCATTTTTTCTCCTTTTTTGTCTTTGTTTGTTGCTAGTTTTTTCAAGGGTGGTTTCCTTCACCCATTGGACTGACATGTCGTCATGTGTTTAGCAGGCCTTATTTTTTCACGCGAACAGTCGTTCAGGTTATGTGGAGGTTACGCAAACGAAAATTCATGTGAATGGTCACCGCTCACACAAACTAAGACCATGTACATCGGATGTCTACAGTGTATATACACGTTCTACACAAGATAGCCAGAAAAGGATTCTCATACGCTGCCAGAAATGATAGACTGACCATAATCTAAGTTTATTTATGAACCATTTCTTGCTTCATTTACGTAGTAAATTTGAGGGGAAAAAAAACCAATTAATTTATTTTACTGAAAACGAAACAAGAGATCGATAAACAGTGTGAAATAGAAAACCTCAGCTGTGTCAGCTATGACCTGGGTGGCTGGCTCCCGCTCTCCAACCAATCAAAATCACAGTTGATCTGGGGCCTTTATTAACTCTTTGTCTGCTTGATGTTGACAGTTCACAATTAACGAAACCCAACAGCCTAAATTTGGATAACTTTGTAAAGTTTACATTAACTGCACCACATGTGCCTTGACTTGCCCTGATAATGACCAGATTAACTCTTTGTCTTGATGAAGCCACTCCGATAGCTTACCACGTGCTGCTGCAACAACAACACTATATTATGACAGTCGTGTGATGTTTAACCCACCCGCGGGGCAATAACAGGCTGGTCTACTGGTATCAAATACTTTATTTGTGAATGATATTTGATAAAAATCGGCAAACAATGATTGGTACGAGTTAATACCTTTTATGCAGTATATCGTGGTACAACATGGCGTAATTACACTGTATATTTACATAACCTATATACGAGAAGGACCATTTGCACAATTTTTGTTCGCGTAACCGAACAATATGTTACGTGGGTTTCACGCGAACGCTAGATCAGTTACGCAAAATTTTGAAAAAATAAGGCCTGGTTTAGTGATGTCATTTTCTCCTTTCATGTCTTTGTTTGTTGCTATTTTTTTCAACGGTGGTTTCCTTCACCGATTGGGATGGCACGTCATCAAGTGTTTAGTGATGTCGTTTTTTCGCCTTTCATGTCTTTGTATGTTACCAATTTTTTGGAGGGTGGTTTCCTTCACCGATTGGGCTGGCACGTCTTCAAGTGTTTAGTGATGTGGTTTTTTCTCCTTTCATGTCTTTGTTTGTTGCTATTTTTTTCAACGGTGGTTTCCTTCACCGATTGGGCTGGCACGTCGTCAAGTGTTTAGTGATGTGGTTTTTTCTCCATTCATGTCTTTGTTTGTTGCTATTTTTTTCAACAGTGGTTTTCTTCACCGATTGGGCTGGCACGTATTCAAGTGTTTAGTGATGTCGTTTTTTCTCCTTTCATGTCTTCGTATGTTACCAATTTTTTGGAGGGTGGTTTCCTTCACCCGTTGGCTGGCACACTGTAATATGAGTTAAATCACCTTCAGTATGGCGTTAAACATTACAACCAGTAATTTTGTCGGTGGAATGGTAAGCTGTCCTATAAGCGAAGTAACCTGAAGTATTGCAAAAATCATGTCCATATACCTAATTATACCATTTGGTTGATTTTTGCAGCTTGAGAAAGGTGAAAAGGGTGAACCAGGTGGCTGTAAAATGTGTGTTGGATTTAAGGGAGAACCAGGCCCCGCAGGGCCACCCGGACCCAGTGGCCCGTATACAGGAGGATCTGCTGGAGGATCATGTACTGGAGCCTGTGTGGATGGTCGACCAGGCCCCATGGGGCCACGAGGACCCCGCGGATCAAATGGAGAAATTGGAATGCCAGGATTCCCAGTGAGTTCATTTGGACTTTTTGTGTAATATTTTTTTAAACGTGTGAAATAAAATTGAACATATTGTTTGTAGGAAAGACAAGGATGTGGGTCACTTCAGTTAGATAACTGAAAAAGTTTAACTGCAACATTTTCAACCATCTGGTATATGAGTGAGTCAAATGATGTGGCTCTGGCAATTGTGGGAGTGGATTTTACATGGTTTCCTCCTGATGCTCAATCCATCATATAAATAATATTGAGAACCACTTTTAATCCCAATAAAACAAACTGACTGACTGACTCCACAATTTATTTTGAGCCCAATGTCTCCGTGTCCCTTATGGCATTACTCTGTGAATGACAGTCAGTTGACCATACAACAAGTAAGAGGTGTCACAGGCCATTGGTGTGAGCTTTCTCTGTCTTGGTGCTCTCAGAGCTAAGTGACAACATGCTGACCAATATACCTGGCTGATCTTCTGTGATGTCTTGCGTCTTGGAATTGTCTGATCTTGTCTGTGTTTGTGATGTCTAGGGCGGTTTATGTCACCCATAGAACGAAAATTACACATGAAATAACGCCAACGTAACTACAAATCAACAAATAAAAAAAAAGCATAGTTCCTTTTACTGTCATTTTTAAACACCAAGGACCCCCATGCTTAGGCTAGTTTTTTTTAAGAGTAGCGATGCAATCAATCAATCAATCAAGCACAAAACTTTTTCACATTTTCTTTTAAATTGTTAAAGAAAATTTTTGAAACATTTAGTGCTAAAAAGAATATTAAACAGTGCATTTTGATAGCAATCAATCAAGCACTAAACTGCTTCACATTTTCTTTATACCGTCTTAGAAAATTTTTGAAACTTTTACTGCTAAAAAGAATATAGCAATCGATCAATCACCAACCCATTTCAAGTGTTCTTTTAAATCATTAAAGAACATTTTTGAAACATTAAGTGCTATAAAGAATAAAAAGCCTATTGAACAATGTATTTTGATACCATAATGTCCTATTGATTGGGATACTATGGCCATGGTTGAGATGTTAAATCTTGGTTTTGAGTTCATCTGTCAACGTCAGGTATATGGGTGAGTGTCGTGATGTGGCACACATAGGTGGGCTTTATAAGGTTTAGGGCCTGTGGCCCTGGCTCAGTGGTAGTGAGTGCGCTTCCTAAACTGAACCTGCTTGATTTACCAATTCATGTGATCGAGTCAGCCTGTCAACCATCATTATCAAGATGCCCCGTGAGAGAGTGGGTGGGCCATGGCCCTGCAGAATACTCCCTCGGCTTCCTCAGTCGATCGTAAGAAGCGACAAAAGAGGTTGCCCTGGTGTTCGTAGAGCTAAAGGGTAACGGGAAGCAGATTTGTTTGTGATGTTCTGTATTTGTGTCCGTCGTCATATACTTGACATACCCTTGAGTACGACGTTAAACACCAATCAAACAAACAACCAAACAATCCCATCCTTGCATCTTCGTCGTACAAAAAAAAATAATAAAGAAAAGTGTGGTCCCACCTTGGCGCGTATCTGCCATCATATTAACATGCCAGTGTATTTGGTTTGTCATCATTTCAAACCGTAAATTGACAATAGACTAAACTACCCACAAAAAGTTAAGGATCACTATGAGAAAACAGGTGAGTGATAAACTCAATTCTCGACTGTCATCCATGTCTCAGTCTGGCCATATTGTTATGAATTCCTGGTCAGCTGTAAGTGGGCGATGTTAGGCATTGAAAAATGTTTGCAAAGCTTCAAAGCATTGACTTCTTTCTTCTGAAAGTTATGACTTTCGGTGCAAGTGATCCTTAATTTTTTGTGAGTAGTTTATAATAGGTGAAAGTGTTATTTCTGCAGTTTCAGTGGACGTCAACAACCCCTCTATTATTATATGGCATTGGTAATTTCCAAGCAAATTAATTCAAGGCGCATTTCAAAGAAAACCAATAACAAGTTACATTGACAAATGCACTGGAGGGAACATTATGGGGCCTTGTCTTAGTGGTAGCGTGTGCGCTTACTAATCCTTCGATTTACCGTTCTCAGAATCGTGTCCACCTGTCGACCCTCCGGTATATGTGTGAATCACACGATGTGGCTCCGGCAATCGCTAGGTTTCCTCTCGGTTTTCCGCCGTCATAAGACGAGGCACAGTGTGAAGTGGATAATCCGACGTCATATGAGGGGAATACCATTGAGTACGACCTTGAACTCCAATCAAACAAACAAACATCCAAACATTATGGATAGCAATAAATTTAACTAAACTGCATGAGTGTCACAACTATTAAATTTGTTGTACAATAAATATTTTATACAAAAGCAGGATCTATGTTATAAAATTTAGTCTGGATTTTTCGAGCACGAGATTAAAACTGTATTTTGAAATTTTGGGAACAGATCTTTATAAAACATTCTAGATTGAGAAGTTGGCTTGTTAATGACCGCTTTTAGATTATATTTGTGAAAACAAAATCATCCAACATGCCATGCATTTCAAATGTTCGATTCTAATCAATATTGAGTGAAAACTACAAGATTTTCAGTATTTAAGGATTCAAAACAATTACATCATACTGGAGGGGTGTTATTTCTCCTGGATATATGTGTATTGCAGTTATTCTATTCAGCCTAAAAGGAAAGTAGTATGCTGAGCTTCGCCAGGTTTTCACTCCTGTATCAAGCGAAACACACAAGCACTTATCATGCCAATATAGATTATGGTAGCCTAAATTCGTAATCAAAAGCATGATAAATATTCCGAGACAATGGAGTTAATCCAATTCATGGGTGGAGATAAAGTACATGTAATTTTAATACCGAATTGATACCATTTGTTATTTATCAAGCAGGTGCTGGTAACTGAGATTTCTACTATTTCTGAAGAACTTATTACTTGAATGCTTAATAAGTTTCAAGATATCAATACAAAGGCACCTTCTATCCACAGGACAATGAAGAGACAGAGATATGTGAAGCCCTTAGATTAAGCCGATGTTAATCAGTTATCGCTTTCATTACATTAACGATAAATGCTTTATCATATACATATGAGTCTCACCACACAGATACAGAGGCATCTTATATTTATCGGTATCAGATGATTCATATACGTACGGTCTGAAACGGGACTATTTTTCAATGTTTACATTCTATATGACGGCGTCCCCTAACGTGACTTGGGAAATCCATCGACTTTTTGTAGCAGATCAACACTTGGCAGCCGGACAATTTGTTCCATTTATGTTTTGTTTCATTATAATTAAAAAAGAGTAAAGCCGCTAGTTAGTGTTTAAAATTGAACTATGTTTTCTCGAATGTTTTTCTGGGGTGAGTAATTTTATAGAAAAAAATCACGTGCTCAGTCATTGGTGTTTCCCTTTGCGCAGTAATATGATTCTGATGTAAATTTGCGTTCTTCTTGAAATTTCAGTTTCAAACTGGATCGAGTCCGCCTGTCGATTATCAGGTATATGAACGAGTCACATGTTGTGGCTCTGGCAGTCACGGAGATGGTTTCTACGACGTTTTCTCCAGGTTTTACAACCTAAAGGCTGTGTAGAGCGTGAAGTGGACAATCCGTCGTCATATAGATGAAATGCCCTTGAATACGGCGTTTAACACCAATCAAACAAACAAAACTTAGATTGTTGGCAATTGTATTGATTACTTTCATACAGTGAAAATCCCGACGCATGGTCGTTTGTTTATGTTTGTTTGATTGGGGTTTATCATCATACTCAATGGTATTTCATTTATACGACAACAAATTGTCCACTCCACAATGTGCATTTACTACAGTGAAAAAACGGGCTAAATCGCGTGACTCCCTCATGAACAGGATGGTCGACGGTCGGACTTGATCCCGTGATCGGTACATCGAAGTAGAATTAGTTAGCACACATACTAACCAGCGAGCCACGACCCCGTTCATGGTCGGAATGTTCAACTACCATTGTTGATAGATCTCAAGGGTCACATGAATTGAACTCCAGAATGTAAAGCCCCGTGAGGGAGTGGGTGGGCCATGTCCCTGCAGAATACTCCCTCGTCTTCCTCGGTCGATCGTCAGAGGCGAGAAAAGAGGTTGCTTTGTGTTGCCCTGGTGTTCGCAGAGCTAACGGGAAACGGGAAGCAGATTTGTTTGTGATGTTCTGTATTTGTGTCCGTCGTCATATAAGTGAAATACCCTTGAGTAC
>JAVFBW010113469.1:0-15960 GCA_034783835.1 Mopalia ciliata | reverse complement strand
TTGGTTGTATTTTGATTGCAGTCGGTGCTGACCTTATAGACCGTTCTCACTGAGGGGCTCGCAGACGATTAGGCTATTCCACTACATGCTCGACTCCTCATAAAGGTCATGTGCCCCTCGCCGTCAAAAAACTAATTTTGCCCCACCTCCCCCGCCTCTTGTGATTTCTACCAGTGAACCGTTTTCGTTTCCAAGAATCCTAAACAGGGACTGGGTCATCTTGTCTCTTCATATGCACACAGGAACCTGTACCAAATATCTGTCAAAATATCACTCTGGTATATAAAAATCTTGTTATCCTTGATACTCGTTTCCTTTATATAAACACACAAAAACTTTCCGGAGCTATCAACTTTCAAACGGACCATTTCTCTTAAAACAAAACTGCGTTATAACAAATAAGGCTCCTAATAAAATCGCTAACTTTCCCAACTTACCTTGGACATACACATATTGTCTACCTCCATGAAACCAATTATCTCATTAAAGTAACCCTAACACAGTTCCACACTTGGCCGGTGGAAGTTAATAGGCCTTTTGGTAACATTCGAGTTTTGGGTTTGTTGAAAACCCCCAACAAAAGTTTATTTGCTCAAGGACTTTATGTAACTCGAATAAGCATGAGTTGTGGACGATACATATCTTTATGTTTTATCAAATAACCCTCTTGAATTGCACCATCTCTAATTATCTTTCCGATGACCTAACAACAATTCAGGGGTGGGATAAACGTTGGAAAGATTAATTTTAATCCCTTAAAAACTAAATTGCTATTATTTTTAAAACGTTTTATGACCTCGGACATCGATGTAAATTGTATTTATACAGAACCGGCAATTGGAAAAAAAAAAAAAAACGAAAAGAAAAATGAATTACTAAGGCAAATCAAAAACTGTCACTATTTCGATCTTTCCAAACACCAAAAATGCAGAGCCGTCAAATAAATGCATCAGTTAAATAAATAGAACAAAAAGTGCATACAACTTTCACATCTTAAAAAATAGATAAAAGACGAATGAAAAGCACAGGCCTAGCCTTTTTAAACACATTCTATTTAGCCTTACAAAACAAAATCATCTAGACTGGTTCATGCCACAAACTGACATATCCTGACTGAATTTTTCACACTATACGGATCATGTATAGTCACACTCAGTATACTACACATCCTGGTATACTGTTTATGACAAATAGTGTTGTTGTTGTTTGTGGTACCAATGAAGTTGATGTCTTAATGATTTAGGTAAGAAAACATTATGATATCAGAAGTTAACTTTGGTTAACAGGCGTTAAGAAATGATTCTACCGCACCCCTTGTGATTTCGGCGGTCGGAAGTTCGGGTCGGATTCGTTACTCGTTATTGGTTATTCGAAACACGAATAAGGGCAAAAAACAGGATTCTTTATTCGAATCCCGAATCCCAAGAAAAAAAGAAAGGATTCGTGATTCGAATCACGAAGAACGACAAAAACATGATTCGTTATTCAACCCATAAAGGTTGATGGTGCTTTGAAAATATCTCTGTTGGGGAAAGAGTTCTTCCTATCCTTCGTGATATAGAGAACAACAGACCCTAACCCAGCAAAATCATGATTTGCCATTCGTCTCAGAAAGATTGATGGTGCGTCTCAAATATCTTTTCGTTTCTTTTATTTATTTGTGTTGAACGTTGTTTGTCCATTTCACACTATTCCTTGCCGAGGATAATCGGAAGGAAACCTCGTAAAAACACCCCTGGATTGCCGGAGTCACATCATATGTCTCGCTCATATACCAGAGAGCGACAGGCGGTTAAGAACCCTGAGCTGTAATTCACATCAAAGAAAGATTAGTAGGCCGACGCGCTAACCACTAAATCACGACCGCACTTCTAACATATATTTGCCAAGATTATAAAATTTTCCCGCTCTGTATAAAACGGTTGGGGAAGAGAAAACGGTACAGTTGCTACACAGGATTCCTATTGTCCTTTGTTCATTCCATGACTGCCTCATACATAAATATGATTTTATCAACAAATCTCGATACTGTTGCATAAACTATGTGCTCAAATCACGTACACATCGTTTCTTCCAAAATATTTCCAGGTATCAGTTAAAATATTACGATAAAATAGTTCACTAAGCATACGGAAGTGTACACATTTTGGTTACACTCGAGCCATGTTGCAGATTTTCAATTTATCCAATTATCAGATAAAATTTATCCTGTGGAAGTTCGAGCTTCCAGATTAAAATTTGTAAACATTCCCAAAGACAAGTTTGTTTGCTCAAAGACTTTGTATATATATTTCTAAAAGCAATCACATTGGCACAGGAATGTAGATCAATTAAGCAATGTGCTTTTCTCAAAACAGGGCACTGGATTAACAATCTCTTACATCAGTATGATTCTTCTATTGCATTAAGTTACACAAGTAACTTAATTTACACGGGAAATTTTACTTTATAGTCGCCGCCTAAAGTCCTTTAGGGGCACCGGGATCCTAGGTATAGCTCCACAAAACGATATAAGCCTAAGTTGATCTGATTAAACAAAACGACACAATACGTCAGTGCTGGTCGTCATTGCAATTAAAGTGAGCTTTGTGGAACGAGTCCTCTATGACATTATTGGAATCAAATGCCGATTTTATGAAATCGTTTTAACTGATTTTTATTTACTGAGTTGCCAACAGCAACAATCTGGGACTAGTATTACTCATCCAAGCTATTATGTTGTGTTTATCCTACTCATACCGAGAAACGGACGGATGGTATTACACTCCAAAAAATCGAGGATCTTACAAATTATGCAATTCTGACAGCATTGGAAACGAATTCCATTATTTATTTTCATGTTCCAAGTTAACGAACTTTAGAGTTAATTCTTTACCTAGGTTCTGCTATATCAGACCTAGTGTTAACAAAACAAGAGAACACTTCTGAACAAATCACAAACCATGTTTAAAAAAAACCCAAAAGTCTATTGGCATAGTACTCAATTTGGGGTGCCTTAGGCTGGGATTACAATATACAATATTACAATATACATTGTATATTGTAATCCTAGGATTCGGCATAATGTAACAACATAATTCGGCACATATAGTATTATGCATGTATGAATTCGTTCACCCACTCTTCAAGTCGCATATGTTACATGTTATCAGGCTGAAGTGAACAAGTTATACAATGGTGTCTGTAAGTGCACTCTATTTATTGGCGGAGCATATCTACAGGCCAATTTGTGGCTATGTAATTGATACAGTAACCTTCCGGCCTGACTCGAGGGCCAATGTAATGGTGGTTTAGTGTAAATGATGAGTGACCCTCGGGGGTAGGTGTTATAATCCCTCCCCTATCTCCATTAATAGTCTGGGGTAGGTGTTATAAACCCTCCTCTATCTACCTTAATAGTCCACTACATCTCCCCTGTATACCACGCCCTAGTCTGTAGCAGGGTAACTCTGATGGCTACCATACGACTAAGTGGAACAATAGGGATTAGCATACCTCTAGGGTGGAATTCGTGTTGCTCAGGTGCTCTTGCCGGGAGCCGCAAAGAGGCAACAAAAAGACGTTTTATTTTGTGATGTATTTTGTATTTCGTTTTGCATTGTCTTTGTTTGTTTCTAGCAGGGCCAAGGGTGATTTCCTCCACCCATTGGGCTGGCACGCCGACATGTGAGTGAAATAACCTTAAGTACGGCGTAAAATTAGATATCTGGTGCCACCTTGGATTGATTTTAAGTCTTGCTAGGAAAGTGTTACACGTTTTCCGCTCGTCGTAATCCCAAATAAAGCCATTGTCATCTAGAAATGATTTATCAAAAACATCCTTACATATGTGTGTACAATACGTCTTGTTAAATATCGATGTCCGAGCAATAGATTGTGGCTAATTCACTGCTCGTATACGAATTTCCGACCGTAACTAAAGTTTGTAAAAAAAACTAACTAACACAAAATCATATTTCATAAATGTGAAAATAAGCTATTCATCCTAGCTGTTTCGAATGTACATTAAGCCTAAATGCACAGCGCATCGTTTGCCAAGCAAACAGGTCATACGAATTGGGCATTTTTTAACCGTTTCTAAAACACTAGAAAAGACGAGTGTTTTACCTATTAGTTAACGTGGTTTCGGACAGTTAGGTGTACACCAACAATTACTTTTTCGCCGATATGCTGGTGTTAAATTAGGCTCATTTGTCCTGGTGTTAACTTAAGTTAATTTATCCTGGTTTTCTAACGTGGCTGGGGAAGAGAAAACGATAGGCTTATTTTAAAACGATGAAAAACAAGATCTCTATTTTGAAATGACAAATATGTTCATGTAATAGTTCTGCTTGAGAAAGACCTCGATAAAAATCGAAGATATTTTCTGAACTTTGGACGACTTCATTTACATATCCCTTGGATGATCCAGAGCAAGATGCTCAAAGGAGATTAAGTAGCGGATTAGATAAAGCCCATAAAATAGGCTTAGTAGGCAGACGCTCTAACCAGAAAGCCACGGCCGTGGGCTTATGAAGCTTTGAGGGGCCCTGTAGCCAGAAGACCCGGGGCCGGTTCAACAAAGCATTTTCTGACTTAAGTCAAAATACAAAATTGATATTTTTGCCACTTGTCTTAACTTAGTTTTAAATTATTACCTGTAATTGTGACTTAATTACGTTAAAATACTTATGCTAAAATATTAAATGTTAAAATTCGAAAGTGAGAAATGTGAGGGCCTTTAAACAATTTTGACTTAAGTATAAAACTCACTTGTGGAATCTGGTCCAGGTCTGGAATTCCGATGGAAGAATACTTCTATAAGTAAAATATTCATATAAATTATTTATAATTGGAAAATGAATACCAACAGACAAAGGTTAGCCTGTATACAGGTTTGATAACATATAAAAAAAATATAGATATATATGAGATACAAATTAAAAGAAATAAACATATATAAAATATAATCATGTATGATATAAAATAGCTTGTGGCAATAGACAATACATTCTATGGGACTAGACTAAGTGAATTATAAACGTATTCATATGTTATACATAGCCTACATTGTTAAAACTGTCAATGCGTTTTTTAGAAGATTTTTTTTTATAAATTAAATACAATAAGAGTATTAGACATTGGTGAGATTGTTGAAGTTGGATAACTATAGTATAAGACATTGGTGAGATTGTTGAAGTTGGATAACTATAGTATAAGACATTGGTGAGATTGTCGAAGTTGGATAATTATAGTATAAGACATTGGTGAGATTGTTGAAGTTGGATAACTATAGTAAAAGGCATTGGTGAGATTGTTGAAGTTGGATAACTATACATCAGATTGCTGGTTGTCTAATTATTCTCAAATTGAACACAATGCGACACTCTTAGAAACACATGTTTCTAATGGAACCTTTGAAGAGTTTTCAGTCATGGCTCTGGTGGAATCCTTTTTGGTTTACAGCCTATCTCCTCTCAAGTTATTGGATTACATATAAAACAAATTGTAGTGGGCTAATGAAAAGGCACAAATTTGAATAAGTTTCCAAACAGAAAATTAGTTTAGCCGAACAAAGCATTATTGAGTTGTTGTTTATGTCATCACTTGACATATCCTTCCGCTGTGAGTTTTTCACACTTTGAACTATGAACTGGTCAAACACAGTCACACTCTGTATGATATCTAGTGTCTTGTTGTTATACAGGACATGATTATGTTTTTGTTTGTGTCACGTTAAAAAAACTATACCTTTCACAGATGCGGTTAGAGTTTGAAATTTTATAGCTTTAATGGAATGGTATAGGAGACAATTATCCTGATCTAGAGATACAATCTACATGTTATATATTGAATGAAAACGAATATTTCTGCGATAATATCAACAATTCTTATTTTATATAAGCTCGAAGTCTTATTAGAAAAACTGCAGGGTTTGAAAACACCGTGTCTGATGCGTAATTTAAAGTATTGATACATATGCTTTGTAACAAAATATAATCATATACTATATTGTTGTTGTTAATTATTGTTTTGTAGTTATAGACCCTTTACCACACTTTGTATACTCATCATATTGGGTGGATTGATTTGATTGGTTGGTTGGTGTTTAAGTTCCGCGCTTTTTATTTATATGAGGGCGGTGTATTCCACAACAACAAAAAAATGGACACTACCACAACCAAGATGGGAAGTGTTTCCATATTGTTGGGAAGTTAATTTTCCTCTGCATGGTGTTAAACAAACACAGCATTGTTACTCTTCAAACCAACTGCACTAAGCAAGAGGACTCCTTTTTTTGGGAGATGAGTAATTGTACAAAGAACGCTTCTGTAACAGGAAATAAATAGTTGTTTAAAACAAGTTTGCAACCTTGAGAAGATTAATGTCGACAAATTTATTTTGTTCTTTTTATTTAAATTCTGTAAATATCATTTCGAAAAGAGAAGTAACTTATGCCTATCTTGGACTGCTTTGTTTAGCTAGAGCTATCGAGTCTAACATGTGTAAAAGTAAACCGAGGGTATGTGATCTCATCTTTTCTTTTAAATATATAGTAATACAACAAAACGTTTCCATAATAGACATGTCTGATCCGCAAAGCACCTAATGTTGTAGATGCGGGGCCCTGTATAGTCTATCATACAATGCATTCTTGTTTAGAGATACAGAACAGAGTACACATAGCCTAACTGTGGAATATCAACCAAAAAAATTCAATTACCAGCTATTTTTGGTTCAATTAGCACTGTATAATAATATGTGATTTACTTAACTTCCTGACACATTTTATATGCCAAACAAGAATTGAAAACGCCCATTAGCCTTGTTAAACATATGGAAATACGGTTCAGGTATCTGTTCCTAAACCGCCATATTTCACTCGAAATTTTAGTAGAAGGTCCTGTAACTTCCACCTCTACGGCATGTTTAATACCTTATAAAATGATATAGTGGCATAATTTATTCCAATGGGAGATTACACCTGTATTTAGCCGGTACATCAACTTAATGGAATATTTGAATCCTACTTCAAATCCCAATTACACGAACAGGAACCTTTTAACTCAGTAGCTTATCTTTTTTGTGATTGAGCAATGGTCTAGGGAATTATTCAGTGCCGCCTAACACACCTCTCCTGGTGATGTCATACATATGTCGTTAGTTAGACCTATACACCTTAGCCGTCAGGCGGGTCTAATGCTGGCGATGAACCGTTTCCTGACATTCTAGACTTTCTTGTGATATATAAGGCGATATGTTCATACATGTTTGGATGTAGATGGATTTCAATAATTTTTGTATCTTTTAGAAAAGTGAAGATTAACAGTATTTTCTTTATTTTGGGATAACACTTTATTAGTTTGAACAGATTCTTGTTCCGAAAATTGTACTGGTTGAAATCCGTCCGGGAATCGAACCCACGACCCTCAGAGTTAGGCCCTGAATCACCAGCAGTATAAATGCCGGTCGACCAGACCACTCAGTCAATCTGTTCAAACAAAGAAAGTATTGTCCCGAAAAATAATAACGAAAATATTTCGGACGGATTTGTTTGTGTCGCTATACACTTCTTTTATTGCGATAGAACACAGCGTCTTCATACATGTATTTGACGTCAAATCCGTCTTTTATCGGAATAAAAAAGAACAACTGGACACAAACGCATTCCACAAACAGATTCATTGACAACGCTTAGTAGAATTTTACTCGGTGTAAATTTAACTCGGTTAAAGGGCATTTAGAATTGATTGACTAAACATAAGGCCTAGCTTTGTGGATTACAATTTCTGGATAATTTATATATGTTAAGTGGCCATGTCTGGTGTTTTCAAGTATCAATATAATAAAGGGATTTAAATAGCTTTCTCTGCCCCCTTTCCTGTTCATTGCTGGAGATCGCAGACTATGACCGAAACTAGCAGAAAGTAATTCATTCTCATCTTTGTTGATTTATTTGATTTTATTGGAAATTTTAACCCCATAATATAATGATCCAATGCGATAGGAAATAGTTCTATAATTAAGATGGAGAGTTTTGTTTGAAAACCGTAAGAAATCTATAAAGTGGTTTAAGACAGTCTAGCTTAGCGACTGTTACCTGGTGTTAATGACATATGTCACCACTAGTGAACACATGTCAGTTAAAATCGTATGTGAGCGTATAGGATCTCACGAGATCTAAGGGCTTTAGAGCACTGCTGGTACCTATTTAGACAGGTAATATAACAACTTAAGAAAGATTTGCCATAAAAAACACGAAAAGTTTCACGTTGAACTCGTCAATGGTCCGTGAAATTTAGAGCCTTGTTTTGTTTAAATCGACAGATAAGCACAACTTGTTAAGACGATATAAATATTTTTAATTGGTTATAGAAAGTATGCAATGACTATAATTCAAAGGCAAGCCAAATTTTGTATTTATTTCTTTTACCAACTAAATTTACATACCTTATATTTATCAGTGAGAATTATTCGGATCAGGCTTATAATTAAACTTTTTAGAAAGACATGAAGACTGATATGGATTTTCAACTTCTGGATATATTAGGCAGCGAAGTTTTGATCTCGATACTAAGATCGTTTTAATCAAACAAGATTAAACTTTTTGTTTACACTAAAAAGATAGAAAGATAAACTGCAAGAAATTTGGTTTACTATTTGAATACTTTATTCTTAATAGTAGCGATTTGATTATTTTTTCTTCATGTATTCTCACCTCTACAAGTGTTATCAATACACCATATTCTGTAATCGTTTCTATTGTTAATGTCTTGTGAGGTGAATCAATCAAATGAAATCAATACAAGCGAGATGTGGAATCTCTTCGCACACTTAGTAAATACATATTTATAATTTTCACATCGATTTCAGAAATGAACGAAAAGTAAAATGTTTCCCTGGTGCTGGAGAAGGGGTCACACGTTTCGCATTCTCTTGGACTTTTTTGGTGAAATCTTTTAGTTCACTTCAGAATACAAATCCAATAATTATAAAGCTCATATGTTGGGGGAAAAGTTGTTTTCATTATATTTCATTCAATCTATTCAACCCTGTGTTTTAAGGTAATATTTATCGGAAATGACAAAACCGGCAAAGAAAAACAATATCAGCCACTGTTTTATTTTGGGAAAATCGGTTCACTTAATTCACTTTCTAAGTGAAGTTCTAACCCTACTGTTAATCTTTATTTTTTAAAAGCACAACTCGGAAATGAAAATTCTGATTCCTTTGAACTGTAATCAACAAAAAGCATAAAAATTAAACACACATCCGGACTTGTCGTTAATTAATAACACAGGCAACTTAAATTGGGGGTGAAATTCGTTTTACGGTGTCTAATGTCTAAATGCCAGCATAAATGGTATTTCCGGTAAGGTAGTTTGATTGGGGCTAAATTACATAAACACTGGTGAACAGCAGAAGGACAGTGGGTGACATGTAGATAAACACTTCGAACTACACTTGACCCGGGTAAAATCGAACCAGTACCCTGTGGTGCTACAATCAAAGACAGCGTGAAACACAAAAGCCTTCAACGCGCATCGCAAATGACCTAATGTCTCACGGTAATGACGACTTCATGTGGTGTGTTCGTTCCGCTATTTGATTGGCGGAAGCATTTCATGGGCGGCGTTGACTTGATAGACAATTTTGTTCGAAGTGTTTGATACTGATTAGGCCATTCCACTGCCCGTCCCCTTCTCAGCGAGAACCCGACCCCATACCCATCTACCCCTAAAAAAACATACCTCCCCCTTTCGTCTCACCTGGACCTTTACCTGTCCACTCCCCGAGAGTCACAAGCAGCGACTCGCCCCCTCACGTCTCTTGATAAAGAGACTGTTCACCTCCAAACTGTATTCAGTCTTTTGCCAACAAACTAGACGAGTAGACGGTCTGACAAGCTCTGTTAAAAATTACTCAGTCATTGGATTACCTTACCCAGACATTAAAGGATATATAAGATGGAACTTTCACCGCGTCCTTTAAGATGCGTAGGGAGAAGTGAAAGTATGGCTTCGGAATACGGTTTATCATCGAGTACGTCCACAATCGATCCCAATGACACCATTTACTCGGACTGCTCAAGTTGTAAGTAACATTGTATCATTAGTTCGCACACAAGGATAAGAACACTTTGGATTTACCACATCTGAGATTTACATATTTATGACCAAATCATCACTTGGTGACATAAACCGAAACATAATGCATCCATGAGTATGTGTTATCTATAGGAATACAAGTTAACATTAATATACATGATATGTCTACCACTTAAAACTAATAAGAGATTCATATGGATAACAACTTCTTGGTTTAGTTATCCATATGAATCTCTTATTAGTTGTATGTTACCCAGCTTCTAAATGCCACTTAAAGAACTTATGTCTACAACTCCTGGATTTGACGCAATTTTAAGCATTCATAATGTTTGATATGCGAACGGAATATGGGCGTCTCCAAACGTCACTGACAAATATATACAAATAAAACGGCTTAAAGATTTTTCAGTCTTTACTCCTATTCACATTGTTTAATGATACTTTTTTAATCATAATTATCCTATTGTAAAATCGAATTGTAAGACACTGATTCAGCATTAGTTTGCAATGCCAACAATGAAATAGACAACACATTTTTGTATTCCTGTATAATATGACAGAGTGTGGTTTCATTCCCTTTCATCTTTGGCACAAATTACCTTTTTTAATTTTATAAAATCTTCCTTAACTAAGATGGTATCGTATATTTCTTAACCAAAGCCATGAAGATAGGCTACAATATCTTGTTATTTAATTAATAAGCACATGTCTATCTCTCCATGGTGATCCTTCATTGGCAAAACATATGCCTACGCTATATTTCGGAACGGGGGGGGGGGGGGGGGGGGGGGGGGTGGCTGGTCGTAAGACCCTACCGGAAATTACTTTTATGTAGGCATTTATTGTTTAACTCAGACACACAGTTATGGACATTTTACACTTAATCCAATCTGGCTATACTGCTTACGTAAAACAATTCCGGGTGTGTGTTGAATATTAATTGACAGTTTATTAAATAATCTATAGACAGGGGTGTAAGTTTGATAATAAATATCAATATGATATTGAAACACATCTCATGCCACTTTAAAAGTATGGTCATAATTTTATGTATTTGTCCATGGAGCTATATCTCCGTCAGTGGGAGTGAAATTGTTTAATAGCTTTGGGTTATTACCTGTTTCAAGGTGATTCGTGCAAACAATTAAACATCTGTCGATCCAGGAATCTATATATTAGTCATGTTTTGTATCTCCAAGTAAATTTAAATATCTGCTGGCTTACGTAGGTGCCTACCAAATAATACCGGCATACGGCCAGCCCGTCCACACGCCAACCCGTTCATAGCCAAGACGTCCTCACAGATTGACATGTGGACGGGCTGGCTGGCTGTTATTCATAATATCATCTCTATGTCCAGGTTGATTTCAAAACCTTTCCAATAGTCGGTCTCACTTCCCACGCTCATATTTTTACAAGACCCTTCACTTATTTGCATGTTGAAAAAGTCAATCATACAATTGCCGTAGATCAAGCTCTGCCCCACCCTCTCTCGCCCACTCTCTTTTGTTGTCTAACACCCCGTTGATAGATAAACACGCTGTCTAAACTGGTCATTGTAAATTGCCCAATAGCCCGTAGTGATTTTCACACATAAAAGTCGGAAGTTGTGTTTGGACAAGATTTCGCCTCTGGGCCAAATATAACATTACGTGAACAGCTTTTAAAACATGGCTTTTATCGGATTTGTATAACGAACATCTTGTATCCACCCCAATCAATCCATTAGTTTTTTTTTACTCATTATCGTTTGTTGGCGTTATATAATAGCATAATTGCAAATTTCTAAAGAATACAAATTCATTTTAACATAGCTTAACTAACCAAATTAAAACGATAGATATACACAGTGTTTGGTCAAACATCATATTTGCTCGACTTTTTTAGTTTTGAGTTGTTGAGTTTTTTTTTTTTCATCAACAGAATTGAAAAAATGTCAAATGGAATGGCTATATGTTGAATCTCAGCAGTATAATTGATAAATTATATTCATTTCCTACAGGCCTGTCACTGGATTCGAGTTTTGAAGATGACGTATTTATACAATCTCTCGTGGTGCAGTCTGAAAGTTTCCACAACTTAAACGAAGCTATGTCCGAGAGTCAGACGGCAGAGGTTCTATCTTTTACAAACACCAGCGCCCTCTGTCATGATATGAAATTTGTGGATGGAATTCCTGAAATTTGCGACGTCAAATTTCTTGTAGGCAGAGACAAAGAGCCACTGTTTGGAGTTTGCGCAATACTGTGCGCCAGAAGCAGGTATGAAACATATATTCACTGCTATTTATTCACTTAGGACATTATGATAGAATTGCTTTTATGTGGCTAGGGGAATTCATATTAAGCTATGTATTCCCAATACGGGTGGTGTTATCTTCAATGGTCTTAGTTTTTAAAATGTAAATAAGATTACCCAGGTATATCTTTAGAAAAAAACAAAAAGGATACAATTTTAAATCGGTTAACACCTATCCATATTGTACCGTGTCGGATTTCATCACCTTTTTAAACCAATCTGTCGGCATTATTACATAAGCCTATAATTAGATATTGAATCAATTCGCGGACTTTCCACAAACTAGATTTTTTTTCAACAGTTTTCTGAATCACTGGTAAACATGATTTTTGAGATGATGATATAATCAACATAGAAGAGCTGACGTCACGTGGCATATTATGATATTACACACGCAACCCAGGTTTAATTTGTTATCTTATATTGAAAGATGTGCTATGTCTTTATACATTCCTATATTATTCCAATGCCTTCAAAGCTCGGAACCTTTCCCATTACCTCGTACCTGGGTACAATAGTTATTAATGACGAGTTTACCAATGAAGATTTTAGGGTAAGGGTAGTAACGAATGTTCCCAGGTAGGATTTTAGTAGCAGGGTTGTAACGATTGTATTGAGATACGAGTTTTAATGGCACCAGCGCCAGCTATCAGCTGTTGCATGTATTGAGATTTAACGTTTGATTTCACTGACATGTTGAATGATTAACCACCTGCGGGTTTTGTGGATTTAATCTCAGGATACAAACATCACCTGTGCATCGACTTGCTGTGTAATTGTAACAGACAGTGTGTTTAATGTGCCCCTCCTTATTTTACCTGATGACTTTCACGTTGAAACGTTAATCTTCATATTCTCATTAGTGTCATGTTATAACACGCTGAGAAAAGGCGATTACAACATGTTGTTATAGAGTACGACGCTTTCATCGAAAAACTCTTTGCAAATTTTGCATTTGGATTTGCTTTGACTTCGTTAAAGTAACTTTAGGACTCAATTAGGAGCGTACTTAAAAAATGTCATGTTCAAGGTAGCCTTCCATACAAGATCTCCATTTGTTTGTGGCGAAATTGTTGGTAAATTTTATTGTTAACTCAGCTAAACGAATTCTTCACAAATATAATTAAGAGTTGGGGCACACGTTATGTTATTCTTTGATGTGACAAAAAGTCGATTTTATCTTCAAATAGTATTAAAAATTATTCTTTTATTATTTAGGGTTATGTGCAGTATGATACTCAAACAAGAAAGAGAAATTAAACAAGAAAAAAGGGCGTGCAAGAAGAGAAAACGCGGACTTATTCGACTGTTGAGACGCAAGCTGACAACGAAAGAGAACAATTCAAAGATGAAGTATGAATCCGCGGAGGCAGAACAATCCGTGCTGACCATAGATATACCTGATTTCTCGGTAGACGTTTTCAGGCGGGTTCTTCTCTTCTTGCACAGCGGAACTATCAGCATGGACTTATCAAATGTTATAGGTAAGGTCTTCGCTTCGGTGTCAAACTTAGCGGCATCATATTGGATGATAGTCATTCACTTGTTGTTTCCTATGCATTTTTTTTAATGGATCTCAGAGAATATAGGTTATTTTCTTTGATCCTGGCGAGTCGCAAATGGTTGTGAATATTTATAATTACAAAGAAGATTTATATACACACTGGGGGTCTTATTTTTTTTGTCAGAACAATAGTTTCTGTTAAAACATCCTTTAAACTACAAAACAAATACCGTTCTCAGTGGTGACTTTGACATTTTCTGCGATAACCTGTTTTTAGTCATGTGGAGCAAGTTTTAATCCCAATTTTTCATTAATTCCAGGTGTGATGAATGCGGCTGAGTTATACGGTCTAGACGACCTTCGGACTGCCTCCTTTCAGTTTGCACATAGGTTTATAAATCAACAGGCAGTTTTGCCGCTGTTAGAAATGACCGGACCTTACCGGGACTACAGTCTGACACAGAAACTCATAGAAGAGGTAAGTTATCTACAGCGCTTGTTAAGCCCATCGGGTCATTATTATCGCTACACGAGAGAAAATCATAAAATCGTTTGAAATTATTTAGTTTGTAGTTTATTTGTTCCAAAACGAGATGCTACCATTTTTACTATTTTAAATATATATCACCCCCTAAAAGCATTGTACTTTTATATGCTCTTATCCCTTAATAACCTAGTTTAAGATTGCTTAGTGTAGGCCAACTGTTGTCGACATATTACTGTTGGTGAGGTAATATTGTACCGGGGATGTTATGAAACGTTCTAATCTAATTAAATTATTGATGACATGTCTTCATGTGATTTTATTATAGCGTTATTATTCTATATCGTATTACGAACTATCTGAACTTGCCTGGGTTTCATTGTAGTTTTATTAATTAAGTAAACAAACAAATAAATGGATATACATCTTCCACGCCGTCAGTTTCAACGCTTATTAAAGAAACTTTATTTATGTCTACAGGTATTCGAATTTGTGGAAAAGGCCGCCGAAGACATCATCCAGCAACAAGAATTTACAATTCTCTCAAAATCATCCGCCATTCTGATTTTATCTCGGAAAGAACTGCGCATGTCAGAGGAATCGAAATGGGATGCTGCTTTGGAATGGTGTCGCAGGAATTCCAACGAAGATTTGGCTATCCTTCAAAGCTCCATAAAGTCATTTACACCCAGTATAAACATGCTTCAGATTCCACTATCAAAATTAATATCCGAAGTTACTCCTCTGTGCTCAGGACAGTTACATTTCACAAAAGACAGCGAGCTGTTATCAGAGGATACGTCAATCTTAACCCAAATCATCGACCCAGAATCCTTTTTCCGGAAATCGTCTGTGTCGTCTGCTTGTTCCAAATTTTCCCTGGCGTCTTACTCTACAGACAGTGGCTACACGTCATCATATCGGGAAAGCTGTTTGCTATAGCCTAATTGAACTACCAGCTTATGTAGGTCTTATATAGTTAAAACGCGACGTGCTTGTCTTTCGATGTATTTAGTGCTGTTCTAAACAAATCCCTTTTTGTAACCTGTGTGTCGATTCATTAACCGAACGTTACATGCTATTAAAATATGTGTAACAAATATATTTACGTCTTTGTGTGTTTGTGTTATGTCGATGGCCAATACTGACTTGTCCTGTGTTAATTAGTATAGGTTATACTTAATAAACTCAACAGATATTGACAAAGGTGAAAACAATATCGCTTGTATTGCTTATGTTAAAGCCTGTTAACCAAACATGTCCTTTATATACACAAAGAAAAAAGTTAAGCACCCCCTGGGAATTCTACACGGACAAATGAGAGCGTTGGTGTTCAGAGGTTACTGGCACACTGACATCTCAGCAATGATTGTAATCAGTTAGGGCAACATTCTGACAATAAGTGAACATCACAAGCCTCATTGAAATTTATGATTTAATCAGGATATATCGTCAAACAATTAAAGGCGTATTTCCACATGAAACCATGTGGTTTTTAAGTATGGAACATGAGAATTCATCTGGCTTTATAACGCGTACATGTTTATGTAAAAATGTCACTTTAAATGTGTGGAAGACATCTCAAG